>JAQBSW010001893.1:67500-118015 GCA_029291075.1 Eudiplozoon nipponicum | reverse complement strand
TTTACTTGAAGCCGGGGCGTTTACATTTTTATCCATATAGTAAAACAAAAATGCATTATTTTAAGTTCAGTTCTGCGGCTCGAAGGCTGTCTCCATTATTGTACTGACTGCTTCTATTATAATACGTTGCACTTCTACGAGGACTTTCTGTTGAATTCATGACAACCCTAGATAGGACTCTTGAGGCTTTCCCGATGCGAATGATGGCTATTGCTAGAATCACATTCCACCGTCAGCTGTCTAATGTTATGCAAGAGTACATGCATAAGGAAATCAAAACCACTTGTTAATCATCATACAATTATTAATACTGAGTCGGTGCATAACCTTTACTACTCCTTCAAGTGCGTTCTCGTAAAAGCGAATTTATTCGATCGTCTATGGCGTAGTTCTTGTATGGCATAGACTTAGGCCTGTACAATCAGCTAATTCATTTACTGTCTTCACGGAATTATTTAGACGTTGAAACTTCAGCCTAGAATCCGAAACGATTTCCACTTCTATTCTGACACTACACTGCTGCAAGAAAGTACTTGCTCGTAAAGAAACTGCTGTAGCATCACTTTTATATAAGTATCGCAGCTTTAACCGCGTTTTACTTAGACAAACCTTATTTTTATTATCGTGTAAGTATCAACGCCGACTTTGGTAGGCATATACAGGTTGAAACTGTTAACCGTACAGCTTTATCCTGGCCATATATAATCATTTATACGCGTTTCAAGTCCTTCACGCCAATACTTTCACCGAAATTATAATTTACATAAAATAATGTCTAACAGATTGATTTATTTCATGTTCAATATTCATTTTTCTATACATCAAAAGTTCGATTTTTGCGCATTATTAGTGCTCTATTTTATGTCACGCATGATTCGTTAATATGGACCCACATGTTTAAATTCTCATACATTCCCTAATCCCCAGTGGTACTGCCAACTGTACATAATTAACGATTGTGTAGCGATTATGATAACCTCTTTGGTATTTTACTATTTGTACAGCAAGTTTTGAGTAGAATATCTGTTTATTAAAAGATATTATTTTCCTATTGTATTATTTATACACCATACAGCTGCAAATTATGGTTAATGGTTGTGCCCATATTTACTTTACATGATATGACAAGCAACTTACGGCTAACGTATAATGTAACAAGTATAAGGATTCATCTGTGTATTTTCATAGTATAGAAAATAAATATTTACACAGAAACTTAGTAAGTTACGCACATAACATATTAAAATATCTGACAAATGCATTAGACCACCATGACGGGCATACACTCTATTCATTGGTCTTAAAGAACTTCTCTAATTAACAATGATGTTGAATACAGTTTGTTGCGGAGAAATTAATTTATATGCAAGTATGTATTAGGTGTTGCGAACCTAGTAACAAATTTGGCATCATGAACGGAAAGTATAATCTCATGCACATTCGTTTGTGCTTATTGGCGACTCATCAGTAGGAGCCGGTATTGCGCTCTTTACCAACTACATATTTGGGTGAGGAATGTGGGATAATAGGACGGTACCGTCCTATTATCTAGTATACTTCAGTTTAACGTAACATATTTCAATATATTCTGTCAATTTATGGGAGATCATCAAGCAGTCTTTTAAATGGATCGAACTATAGTCTAAAATACTAATCATACTTAGCTAGAAGGAATTCTTTTCTATTTCCTTTTATTTCAGTGAATAAAGTGGTGAAAAGAGTCAAATTAAATCTCAGGTAGTTTAAAGTTCATTCCAAATGAAATGCGCAATTTAATTGACTCACACAAGGCCAATAATAAAGCACGCAATATGATCTGACTAATGACCAATCTCGTGCCACCTAAAATGCATCAATTTTTATATTAGCACAATGCGTTTGCTACGCAAACAAGTGCTTAATTTCTCGCTATCATTTTGCTGTTTGATGTCTGTCTACACTCGATGTTTTCCAACCGCTGTTTAATTTAAACAGCTTGCTGAAATTGATCTGAATCACATCAAATCCCACTGCTGTGCTTTCAAGAAATCGTAATTGCGTTAGTTATTAATCGTATCGAACAGGTTTTCAGCCTCTTTGTGACGTCTCACTCATCAAAATGAAAATTCATCGTGGCTCTCAAAATAGCGCTAACCATACGTTGCTTCAATGTCTTAACAGGTTGATGTCTATCAAAATAAGATCATTGGAAATGTCACCAAACCACGACCTACGTCCCTAACAAATTAACAGGAACGACAAAGTTTGGTGTTTATAATTTCTTGACTGCTGTTTCTGCTTTGGAGTACATGTCAATTACAAACTTTTCAGGAGAATACTACTAACGGCCCAATACATTGCCACCTAAATTAATTACATATGTTGGTGCGTTATGTAATGTTGCGCAACATTCCGCGGGCTGATTTTATCTCTGTAATGTCCCGCGCAAATGAAGTGGCCTGGACTATTACGATGAAGACCAAATACGGATTCGGATTAGATAGTTACTGTTTGTGGCTCTTAAATGGGTCAGGAAAAAATTCACAGGCAAATGCCGTGAGAATTGTTGTATTTTAGCAGCGTTTTGTTATCCAGAAGTCCTTCTAGACACTAACTCCATATCTCCTGATCGTGGACTCGTGATCCGTTGAGTAGATGCACGTTAACAAGTATAGCTCACTAAGCAGGATATGTTAGATATCGTTCGAAAGCCTTGACTATTCTTGTTGAAAGTCTGAGGAAAAACGTTGAAATCCGTTTATTAGATGAAAGTTATGTATGATTTGATGTGCAGCAACAAGAAGATTGACGTGACTAAAGAATAACCAAAATAATGACACAACATGGTAGACTCAAACAGAACAGTCGATACAGATAATCATTGCGGCAAAGAAGGTAACAACAATCACAGATATCGAACAGAGCAGAATATCTTGTGTGGTAATTGCATCGCGCTTATATAGGTGCAAAGTTGCACATAATTGGTCAACAGTTTTTTGCGCGTTCTCATTTGTCCAGCGTGTTAATTTTTGAAATTATTTTGACAATATATCGGCGAATTAATTTGGGCCGTTACTTCACTTTCCTCTATAAGAAAAAGATAAGGAAAGAGAAAAATATACCTCCTTGCGTGAGTTGATTAGTACTATAGGGCAGAGTTTGAACCCTGTTAAAAAATGATTATTATTATGCCCATAGATTAACCAAAGATTTATCGTAATGTGCTTGGCTGTTGAATACTCGCTAGTTGCTCCAAAAAGATATAATTCAAAATAACCACTAGGAATTGATTCATAAGTTGTTAGCTTTAATGAGCGGTCATACCACATGAAGCGAAATAAAGCAGCGCTGATAGGTTGAGAGGCGCAGCGTAAAAATTGCAAAGTGGATTGGATCTGAAAGTAATAAGTTTTGTGCTGTTACATTGGCAGGCTGTATCGCTGTCAATAAGAGTTCTATACCACCAAATTAGCCAGTGTGTGCTCAATGTTGTGGCCCATGGAAATCGTTAGTGAATGTGAACTGCGTAGCTGATGAAGTTGCGGTATGCATGATAATTGAATCTGATATGATATGAAACCGGTGACCACTTAGTGTTGCTACACAAAATGTTAGCTCTAAGAAGCTGGTCATATCAAAGTAAAGAAGTGTAGGATCAGGCGTAAACAATACGTTGCAACAGTACTGTGCATAAATATGCATGAAAATCAAATGATAAGAACAAAAGTGTAGACGAAAATTGCCGCATAAATGGCATAATACCGAATAATCGTTCAAAAACGCTAAACAATTATTGCTAAGAACAGTTGGTTATACCGCGTGAGAAATGTGAGTATTAAAAGATATTGAAGCATGTGGATAAGTTGATCACGTCACGTGAAATAGAATGCAAGCAAACAATAATTCTATTAATTACAAATATAGCAAAGCAATTTATTACTAGATTGCGATTGTAGGCATGTAGAGCCAGAAACGCATGTAGAATGTTTTTGATCGCCAGGATCAAGTGGTACAATACAGGGCGTCAATCTGTCTATGCTTAACAAAGTACGTCATACCTTGCATTAGAATGAAATATTTAGGCTGACTGAACAAAATTTGGATGAAGACCGCGATACTTGAGTTGCAATCGTGCAACAGAATCTCGTTAGGAACGTGAACTATCTTACAGTTATCGAGTTGCTGATGAACGAATACAGGCCGATGAGCACGTTGCGGCTGCGTGGCATACATTTTACTGCAATGAAATCTAAGGCGATAAGCTTTGACTTGTGAGTCATCTTCTGTGGGTAGTAAACGTTGGAGCTGAACGGGCAGGCGTAGATCCATGCCATGCAAGAGTTGCGACGCAGACATTCTAATAGATTCGCGTATACGGGAACACATAGCAAGTTAGAAAAAGGTTATTGCATTGACCCAGTTGCCATTGTTGAGGAAGATGCTACATCCGCTTTGAGTTCTCTCTACAGTACCGTTAGATTTGTGGTGCGAGGCATTCGTCTGGCGTAACATTCATTCCATGAACTGCAATGTAGTTTAAACAGAATCAGATGAGAAGCAAGTACCTCAATCAGTTGTGACCGTTGTGCCCACCTATATTGGTTGGATCGTCTACGCATATTCCATCGGTATGTATTATCCATGTGCCATCCAGACAAAACTTAATTATACCTTGTTCTTCAGTAAAAATTTTCATTTAGCAATAATTGATTGCGCTGGTGGTGGTAGCAATTCTTTAAATCAAGTTTGCGAGCTCGAAGTAAACACAAATTCCATTGTATTTAACCAGTCGTCGAACAACATAACATAACATATATATTCTCATGCTATATTTAAATTACACCACATTTGCTTGTTGATCTCAAATCAGAGAGTATTGGGAGTCTGACTCGAGTGGTTGTGGCTTAGTCTTGTATCCTTTGATGATATGGTTACAGTTGTTTCCACGTATATTTGTTGGGTGGTTCACGTGGATTCCACCGTTATGTATTATCAATTTATCATCCAAATCAGACTTAATTATAACTAATTCTGCAGTCAAATTGTTCATTTGTGCAGTTGATCCTTGAATCAAAGTTTTAACCCATCAGAAACCATTTGGAAATTTAGCACACATGCTTTATTTTTAGTCAAATATATATAGTATTTGTTCGGATATAGGCATCGATTTAGTAAAACAAATTTACAAATATTAATTATTTTATGTTCACTTCAGCACGAAGTCTGCTTGCATCATTGTGCTGACTGCTTCATCCTAATTCGAGCGCTTCTGCGAGGAATTTCTGTTGAATTAATGCCAGCCCTATATAAGACCCTTAGTGCGTTCTTAGTCTAAAAGGTGGCTATTGCTACAATTACCTCAGTGGAAACACCATAATGTGCTATCCATGCAGAGATAAAACTATTAGTGATTTCATTTGCAGAAATGGTGCTAAGAGGTAAAGCCGCAGACCATCGGGTGAATCTATCAATCATAGTTAGAAGGTAGCTAAAACCTTGAACCTGAGACAGATAACTTTTCTTCGATGTGAACGATGGTTAGGCGTGAAGTATTTTGAAAATGTTCCAACTTAAAATGAGTGTGCCGAGTGATTATTATTTTTTGACATATTGCATACTCAGAAACTCATCGTTTAGAGTTCTGCCTGAGTCTGTGTACCCAGAAACGATCTGAAATGATGTTGACAATCGCCTTATTACCTTGGAAATAAAAAGAGTGAATGAAGTCGAAAATCTATTTCAGGAGGCTGGTGAACTGAATTGTCGTTTTGGGGCTGCGCATCCATGATTAGACAATGACTAGACCTTCCTAGAGTCGGCATACTAATTTGATGTGATAAGGAGCTACTGCTCTTTGAATATGCGCATAACCGCGCTGTTCTGTTCGTAGGAGGAATAGTGTTAATGTAAGTCCACTGGGAGTCACAATGCCGGTAGAGAATGGCGGGGCGAGGGTGGATGTAGTAAGACGTCTGGCCTGGAAAGTTTGTCTGTAATAAGGCTTTATTCGTCTTTAAAATAAAAAATATATAACTGTCATTCACTCAAATGTGACAGCTGTTTTTCTACAATGGCAAAGTACTCTGCGATTGTTAAAGTCGCATTTTGTAGTACGCTAACTTATGGTACATGATCTATAAAAGCAACAAATCTGCTGCTGCCTATAATGCTACTGAAGTGGTGCACTGCGTCATGGATGGCCAGGAATTTTCGTCCAAATGTGTCGTATCTAATTTCTAGTGGTTGTAGAGTACGCGAGTAAATATTAATAGGCTTCCGACCTCCTTGATGGAATATGTGAGGTTTGAATTCAAATAAAGATATTCTATTCTATTCTATTCTATTCTATTCTATTCTATTCTATTCTTCAGTTTCTTGTACCAAGGTAGCCCTAGTAGCAAATTCAGAAGCCTCAAATGTGAGTAGAAAAGTTCATTCGAAGTGTGGATCATTTATTATTGTGGCATTTGCTGATGTTTTAATGGCAAGACGGAGTAATTTATCGCCTTAAAATGATCAAGATGTAGTAGAGCTTCTGCTATGTCCTTTCCTATGTCACGGGTGTCTACATAACCGAAAATATTGTTTTGATATACCGGGAACAAACTTGTGATAGTAGTTGTGAACTCTCAATATTTTCGGTAATTTCTTAAAAGTCTTGAAGGACACAATATTCCTGATTGGATTGGCCTTAAACAACAAAGGTTGTATACCTTGAGGTTTTATACGATGTCCTAGGAAGTCCACTGATGTAGTTGCAATTTTCATTTTGTTACAATTGATCTTGAGTCTGTAATCTGATAAGTGTGATAGGATATTTTATAGATGATTGGAACGAGAGTCTAGATATGAAATATAAACCATTATGACGTCAATATATGACATACAGTAATCGGCGTCACCGCGGAGTATTATGTCTTTTAACCTCTGAAATATCTGTGTAGCACGCTTGAGATCGCAAGGCATGTAAAGTTATTCAAAAAGGCCGAAAGGAAAGATGACTGCAATTTAAAAATACTATTTTTTGGCGCTATCGCAATGTGGTTGTGTGCTTCTCTGAGGTAAATCCCAGAAAAGTAATTGCTACCGCTGAGTTTTTGTTATGTTGTTCGAAGACTGGTAAAATAAAATGGGATTTTTGTTTACTTCAAGCTCAAACTTTACTTAAATAAAATTTTTTATATTTGGAATGGGCTATACATCCGATTTTACCAGGTAATTGAGTTGGCGTTAAACTGCACAGGCTCTGTATGATCCGTTAGGTTTAGTGACCAAGTGTAATGGTGACGCCCATGAACTTTTTGATGGTCTGATGATTCCCTTTTCTAATGATCTTTGAAATTATTTTTACACAACTGTCAGTTAAGCTGGTTGTAGCGGTCTCTTTTTACATGTGATAGGTTTTCCTGTTATGATGATATGGTGCGCGTATTGGATAGAGGTAATACCGACATGCTGAGATCCTAAAACGACTTGTGTTCTAGAAGAGCTGTTGATATTTATATCGAATCATGCAAAGAGATGGCTGTATGACTTGTAACCCCAAACGTTCGATGGCAAGTATCGAAAAACTTTGCCCAAGTCCAGTGGAGGAGCATTAGTCGTTTGTTTAGCAAAATCAACAAATAGCCGATCTTTTAACAAGAAATCAAGGCTTATTATGTTGTGCAAGACCTTCGCGACGATGAAGTTGTCAGAAAATCCACGTCGCAAACCTATGTTAAGAGAGCGATATTGGCAACCATACGTTGGAATGGGCTCCAACGTGGTAATTGCTTCGTGTTTATATAGATGCAATGTTGCACGTAATTGATCACACGTTCTCATTGGTCAAGCGTATTAAATTTTCAATTTTATTTTTAAAATGTGCTGGCAAATTAGTTAAAGCCGTTACAACTCCCCTGTGAAGAAACTAGTTATATCGGCTTTCTTTGTGGCTATATTTGCTAATCTAAATGAATGTAACATACATATTACCGCTGTATCAGCTGGATGTGCGCACCTTCCAGCATACAAACATGGAATCTGGTTGCAAAACATTATTCTTTTAAAATTATTTAATCACAGCGGAGTAATCAAAAGCCGCCTTGTAAATTTGTATTTTACTTGTATCTTTTTATTTATCTATTTTATGTTTTAAATCATACTTGTGAATTTGAAATGATAAATTATGTATGTTGTTAAATATTCGTTAATAATTTTGGTGTTGAAATTGCTTGTTAAGCTTGTATTTAAACACCGGTAATGCTAGCGATTTGCGTTATAGCAATTCTATGACAGGGCGATTTCATATTAAAATAAGTATTGGAAGCATATCAAATTAAATTTTATTCATTTTAAAGCCGCGAGACGTGTCAGTGTTCTGAAAAATCTGAAATACAATATTAAACATTAATGAACAACCAAGTCTACATAAATTATTCGTTTTTAATGAATCTGTTTATTCATTGTTGAGAGAAATGAATTATCAGAATGTGGGATAAAGCTCTAATGAAGAAATAACGATGTGTCCTTTAATAAACTAGAGTTTGGCAGTGGTAAATACACAACAGATAATAATAATTTTTTAATTGGCAACACAGACCAGTCGTCCCAACAATTGAAAAGAACTAAATACAGGCAAAAAAGTATCTAAGGGTGAGTGGGACAATATCTAGCTATTGTTTATAGACAACGATAACGGTGTGACTGATACAAGTTTATAAAAATTGGCTTTCAGCAGCTTCGTAACTGTGCTTCCTCTAGATGAATCAAGTTAGTAATCATTAGGATAAAATTGACTAGAATGAAGGTTTAATAAGAATCTAGATATCCATTTGAAGTCTTTAATTACGATCATCTAGCTGGTCTTGTTTTTACAACGCTTCAAAGTGTAGAATACGCTATTGGTTTGTGGTAAAAAGCGAAGAGAATGAATCTCAAGATGGCGAATGGTAAAATATAATCATCGTATTCTGTTGAGGCTCCGTCAGAGTACTGAAATAGAAAAAAACTTTAACGTACAATTAGATAATTGCAAAGAGTACTCATGGGTATCGTCATTAGTGGTGTTCAAGTTAACTAGCGTAGTGCCTATGCTAGAAACAAAACGAAAAGAAAACTTTCGGAAAAGCCTACGAAGGGGCTATATATATTCATCTCGACAGAAAAGTGTTTTACGGATGCGAAAATAAAAAAGGTTCCAGACAGTGTTGTTGCTTTGTAATTTATTAAAGAAACACAAGTTAATCACCTGAAACTCATAGTGAGACTTAGGTCAGGTGTGGCGTTGTAGATGCCCTTTGGTCATTACCATAGGAGAGATCTTGAGATGCAAGTCTCGGATAACCCATAAATATGGAATTTGAACAACTAAATTCCTTAGCACTTTCTACTTCACGAAATTTCCTATTTCATTCGGTTAATTGCTCTTTATCCTCGCAATTATTGCTGCTATCAATTATATTAAATATATATTTATTATAACTAAGTGCGCATGTTCACCGTCTTACTGATTGACGCTGTATACCTTTTATGAAGTGACAACCTGTAGTGAATTTGAGATAATGTTCCAGGACGATCACAACATGCGCAAATGAGAACTGGAACTCGTTTTGAAGGTAATATATTGTAAGGATCAAAAATGGTAAAATTGATAAGAGATTACCCACGTCAGGTACAAAATACCGAAAACTGAAAAATTCTACATAGGTCACTTCTACTATTTTATCATTTCTTACTGTAGTAACTGTAAACATTGGCATGAAAAAGGTAAATAGTATTTATTTATCGCCTATGTTGTACGAACGGAATTAATATCATTATACTTAATAAATCGTGGATAAACAAGGCTGTCAGTGTTTCGTAGCAAATATTAATCGCTAAAACATAATATTGCCTGGTTTTGAAAAGTTAGCCTATTCAGTAAATCCTTATCCTTATATGCATGATGAAAGTTAAATACAAATTCCTTTCATATCAGAGCTTGATTGATTAATTATTTGTTTTGAAGAAGGTATCAGTTGTTACTCTTTAAACTGAAAGATTATTTAAACTATACATTCCTTAAGTACTTTATTTTGTCATAATACCATAATTAATTGATTTCTTTTTCAGAAATGACTAAGGCCGTTTGTGGCTAACAATTTTTTCAGGTAATTAGTGTTTATAAAATCGAAATTATTTTATTTATTGCGTGCATACTGACATAGATCGTATGAACCGAATTTTTCGAAATTGTAAATTTTGTTTGATGTTCATATTGTTAGCGATTAGCTCAGCCATAATACACGTCACACATTGTTTAATTTATTCACACTCGAGTATAGTTGCAACTGTGCTATTTTTGGCTAATGTTGCTGAATATCTTATTTATGCGGTACTACAAAATGTATACTTCGAATAAAGTCACTGGTGAAATATGGCAAAATAATTATTTTACTGGTTATTCCATTCTTATTCTAGATGCAATTATATTTTTTAAAGTTCAATCCCTATATTCGTCATTCACCCCTTAGAATAAATGATTTTTAACATATTTGCATTCCTATAATCTCAGTTTTTCAATTAATTTTGGGACACTTAATTCGAGATGTGTATTCATTAAGGATGTAGGAATACTATCCATTCTGAGTCACGTTAAAGCATCCTTTGAGAACCCAAGAATAAAACAAAGGGTAATTCGACATATGGAACCGAAATTATGTCTCTATGAATGTTATCTACATTACTTTAATACTTGTATGCTTTATAGTTAATTTAATCCCATTTTACTGTTATTAAGGCAGGTGGGTTCATGCCTATTTCTATTAATTTAGCATCAGTACATGCATGCATAAACCGAGAACAAATCTCAAGCACTGTGCGTTCCATAGGAAAATGACAATAAGTCAGAATTAACAGACTTCATTAGATACTGTTTGTTTCTAGACTTCCAAGATTTTCACGCATTAAACGGTCGCTTGTGTAGTAATGATGACTTTTGGCGTGATTAAGTGATCGATGTCAAGAATAACAGTATCTTATCACGAAACGGTTGGCCTGTTTCCAACCACTCACTGGGATTGTTTCGGAATCTGTCAAGCAGGATGTGTAATTGCTTTTATTAAAATGTCCCATTCCACAAAATCGACATTTATTAACAAAATACAATGGTGATTGATCATGACAAAGCGGACGAATATAGTCGATCGGGTCGTAAAGTTTTATCTCGTTTAATACCTGACGTTCACAGGCATTTTCCTATATAAAACCGAGCTAATACATCAATTAACAAAGATATCCAGGTGCTAGTAGATTTTATAGGTCATTTCCGAAGTCTCCATAACATACAAGAGACCCGATAGGCTTATTTATTATATGATCCTGGACTAAGCTCGCATTGAAAGAAGTCAATTCCAAAGCGGTTAGTATAGTTTACAGCAAGGCAAATCAGTCTCGAAATCTCAGAAGTTGATGCTTTAGTGTCCCTTTGAATCGGCCTTTTCATCCCAGTCTATCTGACTCAGAACTGTGACTCCTCCTGTTATGCCAGTTGTGTCCTCATATTTAATATTATTTTCCATGCTCAACTCAATTGTATTTGAGCAATTATATAGTAAGCGCTAGAACTGAGTACTTTACATGCAACACTGCACCACAGCCGGTTGATCTAGAATGATATTTTGTACGAAAAACAGAATAATTAAATTTTCTGTTTCTAACCGAACCCAATATGCTCGAATGAGAAAAAAAGCCTTGTGTTAGTAGAATAATGTTGACTTGTGCTTCCTTTGTGGTTAATTAGAAAGTCCTTGGACTTTTAAATTAAATTGCTTTTGCGTTTCGAAGAGCCTGCTTTGCCAGAGATTGCTTTTGTATTGATGCGAAGATTAGTTCGTACCTCATTTCCAGTTGTTAGTATGAACGATTTTGAAGCCTTCGGAAGAAAGGGACGAATCCGCACCCAGCCAACAAGAGAACGAACTCTGCGTACTTGGAAATAAGGATCAATCGGTTCTTTGCGAAACGGATAGTGCAAAGCGAAAACCCGCGAACGCAAATCGATGAGAATCAACATATATTTGATATTTTTTGTAAGTAGTTTCTTTATAATTATTTCTATCTTGCTATATTAATGATCGATAAAATCTTTCCATTTTAAATTAAACCAAATGATATTTAATTTAATTTTCTTCGATTAGCTGTTAAATTTGAGCATATATGCAATCTGTGGGCAGTTGTTCGACGCGCTTGAAAATTAAAATTGCGGGTGAAAACATACTTGACAAACAGGTACTAGCAAATGAGGCGTCGGTAAATTGTTCTCCTATCCTTGATGGCCAAGATGAAACTCACGGAAAAAGAAGATCAGGGTAAATTGTTTGTTATCATTTTAGGCGTCGTAATGTGACATTAAATAATAAAACGTCACACGATTCGGATGCATTTACAGATCTTGATTCTTTAACACCCGTTTCCTTTACTCAACACGTCATGCAGAATCAGTATTTTCAAACACCGCGATGTGTATTTTGTGGAATAGAAAGTGATGCAAAATTTGGTCAAGGTAGCCTCATACGATGTCATACTAAAATCAACTTTAAACAGTCTCCATCCTGGTATATCGACTCGATAGTCCGGGCATTAAAACCACCAATCCAACGAATAACTTCTGGGAACTCCGGACGATCCGCTTCCACCAACAAAAGGAACTCGGACATTATTTTGGCTATTGCGCCAATCCTTTCAGTTACTGTTGAAGATGGCAGTGTAGGTGAGCATTGTTGCCTTGATAGTTCTCGACACCTAAAGGAAGATAGAAGTCTTGGGTATGTTCATTTTATTATTATAATGCATTTTAGCACTGACTGCAAGCCGAGTTTGCCATGCTTGCCCAATGCGTTTACAGATTGTGAAGGAAGACCGTTTGGTCTAGTTGAAGAGCTCTCTTTTATAGGATGGCCCTGTGCGCCGAAAGGTCAAAATGGCTTGTCTTTGGAAAATCTTGTCATTTCCTGCTCTCCTCGGGAAGGCGGGGAAGGTAGTTGGATTTATGCGCATAGTTGCTGTGCGTCATGGTCGGATGGTGTTAAGAAGAATGATAAGGTCAGTGACTACTATTGTTTACCTAAATCGTTTTAACACAAATTGGTTGAAATTATTTAATTTAATGTTAACTTATTCCTGTTTCATGTGGTACATAATTGTCGTTGATTGGATTCAAAATTTTATCAATAAAATACTGTTAAGAAAATTTAGATAGGAGAATATTTTTAATGTGAAGAGTGGGCGAGATAACTAGTTTAGTGTGAATGTCATTGTGATTTCAAACAAATGTTATTAAAAATATCTTCTGTGTTTTAATTTGTATTCTAATTAAGACGCCATTTTCGCATTCGATAGTACAAATTCTAAAACTGGATAACTTTTGCCCAGCTTTCAGTTATTTAACAACATGTAAAGTGTATTTGTTATTCTGACATAATTAATGCAATTTTAATCTTGGGTTTTAATGCATTCTAAGTTTTACCGAGATTATTTAAGACAACTCACGTGCGTAAAACTGTTTTTCACTTTACTTTCGGTTAAATTGTGACAATTATTTAAATCATGTTTACGAACTTGAAGTAAACACCATTCCCATTGTATTTAACCAGTCGTCGAACAACATAAAAAAAACTACCGCCAATCGCAACGCACTGATGCGTTTC
Organism: Eudiplozoon nipponicum; assembly: GCA_029291075.1. Classification (NCBI taxonomy): domain Eukaryota; kingdom Metazoa; phylum Platyhelminthes; class Monogenea; order Mazocraeidea; family Diplozoidae; genus Eudiplozoon; species Eudiplozoon nipponicum. The sequence continues at coordinate 104,366 of JAQBSW010001893.1, read as the reverse complement.
GACCTTCCATGATCAGCATCAGAGTATGATGACAAACTGACTAGCGAGGATTAAACCGCATTGCATATATATATAAAGCAAAATGCGTTGCGACTGGCAGTAGTTATGTTATGTTGTTCGACGACTGGTTAAATACAATGGGATTGATGTTTATTTCAAGCTCGCAAATTTGATTTAAAGAATTGTTACCACCACCCGCGCAATCAATTATTGTTTAAATTGTGACCATCTTCAAATATATATATGAAGGCACGCCTGCTTTCAGTTGGTATACGGATCATCATAAACTAAAACAGAAATAAAATAGAAGTTAAGAAAATAGGCATCATTGCTACATAACCGTGAAATACAAATAATTTTATTATACTAATAATAGTAGTAATTATGAATAAATTAGGAAGCGACAGATCTATATCAGTTGTGGAGACCTACTGAGAAGAGACATTGCAACGAAGCGACTTAGAGCTTTACAAAACCCATAACCAGGCCATGGCGATATTGGCGATACAGGTTCATTGTGGTTTTCATTATATCGCTTCATAAGAAAATGGGATCTCGCAATTAACTCTACTAACCTAAACCATGACTGCTATGAAGTAAATTGGTAAAAACTTGCAACAGGATCGTCACTGTTATCGATTCGATGCTATATAGCACAGCAATTTCAGACAAAAAACACAATGAGCACATTGATCCTATAATGGCAGGCGAACTGGTCGTATACTGTCATGTTTGGTAGCTGCTGATGTAATCTATTTTTGCCATACCGTTCATACCGTATCTAAGCCAATCTTGCACTAGCTGAGAGAATAGTACTACACTTTGCAATCGAACTGTAGGTATGCGAATAGCATGACCATTTCAACACTGTTGATTTAACCTCGTTTACTTTTCTAACGAGATGCACTCACTAACGAATCCACTATCACGTATACGAACGTTTGAGTGACATATTCATTGTTCATGACCTCTGAGTTATATTTTCCGAAAATTGCTGGTAATATGATTGTAAGCTTTCAAGATTTTCAACTTTGTACGTTAAGTCTCACATATAAAAACTGGAAATAAAAATAAAATGGAAACACAACGATTAAGGAAAAGTGACATACTACAGTTTATGCATAGCTTTTAATGCTACTCTAGCTGTTGCGGTTCTCATATTTATATAGCTATCACGATATGTAAACTACTTTCAAATCTTCATTTTGAAGTCGCTTAGTTAAAGTTAGTGAAGATGGAGCTTGAAGTAGTATCATACATTTTAGCGCCAGACTTTCAATACGAAAGACGGAATTATGAATGAAAACCTATCCAAAGTGGTTTGGGCCAAATCATGGTTCTCGAATAGTAAATCAATACCATCTGTGTAGTCAAGGCCTGCTAGTTTACTGCCATGGAGACATTTTCGACGCTTGCACCCTAAACGTATCACTAGTGTAGTTCATAATGGTATCTTTGCCAAATTGAATAAAAACAAGAGTAAGTTGGACATTCTTGACGAGTGTCACTGCTGTTTGTAATATAGTGTGATAATTGATTTTAGATCCTGATAACCAGAGTGTTTTTAAAAGATGTCCTGTAATCATCATATTTGTATAATTAAAGGAACATTGGTTGCGCGGTCGTTGGTAAAAAATACTATAATCAAAGTTGTGATCTTGATATAAATACCTGTCACATTAAGTACATACATTTATCAGTATAAACTAAGAGTTCTATAGTGTAGAAAAGGAAATTCATCCAGTAGACCGGTTTCGTCTTTATTGGGAATTTATCACGTATTGGCCAGAATTTACCGCGGGCAGAGCTCGAACCTGGGCACGTCTACTTCGGAATCTGGTGCTCTAACCACTGAGACACCCTGTCTTGGTAGGTTGGCTTAGTTTTCCTAAACTAACCATTGATGGGCGATCTACCGGGCTCACTTATTGCACGACGGTTAAATTTAATCACTAAGGCGAGTTGTCCTAGCGCATAAGTTAACATCAAATTCAGCACACAGAGAATCATGAGGTTTGATGCCAAGAGTCAATTTCCAATTCTTTCCAAATCCTTCAGTCTAAAAATTTTCGTGTATGCGCGGTAGTATATATATATATATATATATATATATATATATATCATGTAAAACCATGTTGTTGTTAGCTAATTTTTTTTGTAATCTGCCTTTTATTTATCTTCGTTCATTTACAAACTACTGCGGATTTAGGATGAACTTGAAGGAATTGAAGACGCTGCGATGGCCGCTTTCACCCGTAGATGCGCATTGTGTAGACGATTCGGAGCTAGTCTTTCATGTCGTAGTTCCCTGGGATGTGAGCGAGCTTTTCACTTTGCCTGTGCTGCTGCGTCTGGGTCACTGCTTGAAATCAACAACTTGGAGCTGTTGTGTCCGGCGCATATTGATGAAATAGAGTCATTATGTGAGTACGCGTGTTAAGGACACACTAGTAGTAGTTTGACGAAGGGATTCGTCTTTAAGCGCTTCAAATTCTGATTATTTTTTAAGCCTTTTAAAAGAGGTGAAGGCGTTTAAACCATATCCCAGGTCTGAGTTGCTAATCATCATTGTCATCATCATGCACAGCATTACAAAACGTCACTGGTAACTAATGTTTCACTGCCATATAACCCTAAGAAGAATAAAAACAACCAATAAAATATTTAGACAAACGTGATAATAATGACAAAAATAATGATTCACTTAAACAAATTATTAAAGGAGAATGATATATAAGGGGGATGATCTAGTTACTATGAGTATATTTAGCCATCTAACATACAGAAGTGAGGAAGACTAAATATTTACACTGCACCATTATGGCCATGCCAGATATAAGGCAAGGCATATCGACAATAAACCTTCCTTGCGGTAATCACTGTGCTACAATTGATGGAGCCTTTCTTGTTTTTATAACGGGGAGCACTTGTTGGCAGATTGAAAAATTTGTCTACGAATTACAGTGTTGGCTATTCGTTGTAGGTAACCCACATGTGCATGCTTCTCAAACAACGGTGGTCGAATGCATGTTGGCGTCTGAAATCATCAACTCTAAGGATCCAAGTCTCAATAGCGTATAACAAAACTGCGTAGAGATGCATTGTAAACATGATCTTTATGACAGAGTGAAATACTCACATGTCCCTATAAATGGCGAAGATTGGAGAAAGCTACTCTAGCTTTCACGAGCCTCATAGTCAACTGGTAAAAATATTGTCTAAGATATTGATAGAGATGCCAAAGTATGTAAACCTGTTAAGTATTTTCACATCTTCACTGTGCGATCACAGAGTTGGAGTAAGTGGTTGTTGAACCTTTAAAATTATTTCACATTTAGAGAGTGCGTATTATATACCAAAAGATTGAACGTACATTAATCTATTCAAGGTGGCTTGGGCAGAATTCAATTGTCGAATAATAAAACGATATCGTTTGTATAGTCAAGATTGACTAATCTACCGCCCGGGGTAGCTTTGAGATGTGCATCCTGAATCTATGGAATTATTTTTAAATGAGAATCTATTATAAAATTAAACAAAAATGTTGAAAGAAGAAAGCCACTGCTAGTAGTTATTTTCTGCATTAATTTGTTGTAGACCTTAACGCAACTAGAAGTGTTTGTGTATATAATATGTATAATATTTACAAATTTGGTGGGCACACCACTTTTCGACAGAATATCGAATAGAACATTGCGATCCACCGAGTCAAATGCACCCTTGAAGTATAATAAGACGGCTATTGTGTGACGGCGATATTCAAAGCGCTGTTCAAGAACTTGACTTAAGGTATAATTATCTATAAAACTTTGTTCCGGCCGGAATCCGGCTTGTACTTCTCTAATGTGTGCTTCACTCAAACCGCTAAGGCGGCGTAAGTTAATCTTAGCAAATAACCTATCTACGATTGGAGTCAAATTTATACCACGATGGTTCTAACAGAAATCACGATTATCTTTTTTGAAGATAGGTATGATTGTCGACTTACTCCAAGCAAGTGGCACGGTCTCATTTCATGTAGTACGGAAACGGTTAGTCAACGCTGTCGAAATAATATCGTCACCATCATATAGTGAGTCCGGAAGCAAATCATCAGGGCCTGCAACTTTGCGATATTTAAGAGATAAGATTTCCTTCCATATTTTTTTAAAATCTGATGGATTTCTGAGATTAACGTTCCTCGCTGTTGATACAGCCATATTTTCGGGGATCGAGACTAAAAAAGGTGCCCAAGAAAATTGGTCCTTGAAATGCTCAGCCAAACTATAATGATGACTTATTGCATCGGCTATTAGATTGTTTTTACTATCGTTTATAGTTCCGCAAATTTTCTATTTTCTCAACCTGCTTCACGTATATGCTGGAGCAGACATCGGTTATTACCTGATGCGAATACTTCTTCCATCCCATCGACCTTTCTTGTCCAAAAGGATTCTTGTTTGACATTTTGACTACACTTAAGTTGGCATCGTACAACTCTACGTGTATTATTGCAAGTCGAGCTAGATGGAATTTGGCACCTAGTTTTGAGTATCCATAAATTTTCCAGAAACCCAATAATAAATTCTACGGGAAATTATAATGCTTCATAAAGTAGTACCTGCTTTATGTATAGTGAACCTTATCTTCGACTAAAGTAAATTAGAATTTTTGGCACCAAGGCCAGTTTACTTTGAGTTGCGAATATCTTCATATTTTTTTGTCGGAAAGTTTACTTGCATCTATTTGGGGTTTATTCTTATATATTTTTTCCGGAAAACATGAGTACAAATCTACAACGGATAAGTGCATGGTCCGAGGCAACATAAGTGTTCCAAACGTATGGCAATCCTGGATCCAACCACGTCATCTATAACTAATTACTATACGATTTAATTGAGTCCATCGTGGTCCGGGAAGCTAGAGGACGCCATGTTGCTCAAATTTTTGTGCTACTTAAGTATAGTGTGTTTCGTACAGCTACCCAAAAGTCGTTCACAATTATCGTTGTTCGTCGAGCTTAAGTTGTACCTTCCACTTTAATGAAATTCTGCATTGCTTAAGCGCCAAAATTGAACATTCATGTCACCCATAACCAAGAACATATCTGAACTTCTTGGTCTACTTAGTAAAGAGCTTAGTTTGGAGTAAAAAGCGCCATTAGTGTCGTCTGTACTGCAATTGATGTTAGCATATGGAAATATAACAAATAGGTATCTGGCGTAAAAGGACACTAGGTCGTCCATTACTAGACCGAATGGTTTTTATTCAGAGTTTTCATTTTCTTAGATAGTCTGCCAACCAAGGCTGACGAGCACTATCTGTCCAGATACCAGTGGACAAAATATTCCGTCAGCGGTCCAATCTTACTTTGCGCTTGCTCTCGTTCCGTTACCACCCATGTTGCACTAAATGTTAGTGCGTGGTTTGACAAAACTTGAGGCTTCACATGAAACAAGGTAATGGCTTTGTTCAGTTTTACCCGGAATGGCTCATGCTACTATTCCCGGGTTGACTGGCTAGTGTCCGCCAATCGTCAGGCAAAAATTTCTGTGGCTACGTGCCGTTCGATTCTACTTGATTATTGTGTACTATTATATTATTTTCAAGGAATTTAATATCGCTGATTTTTCCATTTATCACTTGCACGGCAACAAAAGGCATAGTTTATAAGAAAGGCTATAGCTGGTAATGTATAATTTATACTTTGCCTAAAAACTTCACCATCATTTAAATTATAGGAAGCGGATATGATGAATTTATTAGTCATAGCTGATGAATAATTTCTAACTGCGCATGGAAACAACATAAATACGACTTCCAGGCGGTAACGGGAAACGCTTGAACGACTTAACAGGTGTCACTGCAGAAGCATTCAATGTACAAGAACCGGAAGCATAGATGGTCAGCTCATTGGAACAATAAAGAAAGAATTTTAAAGCCAGTCTAATCATTACAAACAAATATATAGATGATCCCAGAAAAGTAAAATAAGTAAATTTCATAACTCGTCTAGTCGAACACAGAATCAAGAGGTGTTATGCTTCAAGTCAATTTTTACTGTGTATCCGCGAACGAGATAACTAATGATCGTTCAAGATTCCAACACAAGAGCCAGCGGAATAAAGATTAGAGATAGATATCAATTTTAGTTGAAAAATGTGATGGCATATGATATACCTTCGATGGCTGAATCTAACAAAAGATCATTGATTTTGAAAGAAATCGACGTAGCGAAAATGTCTGTAACACACCATTCAATTTCTATTCTCTTTTTATTAAGCACCTCCATTTGGTAGCTGGTATTACTGTGACCGGGGATTGAAACCTGAAGCAACATAAGTCGTCCATTGTACGCAAAGGTGTTTTTATATCACCTTTATGCCTATATATATATATATATATATATATAATATATATACGTTTACTGCGGCTGACTCATTTTAGAGGATAAGCCGGCTCCATTTCATGGAGTTTCTTGGGAATTTGGTACAAGTGGTGTCCCCTCACCACTCGGCTTTTTGATCGAGGACGCACCTCTAGCCTTTGCACATCCAAGCGCAGTCTGCAAGGCAGCAGTAAGTTGCATGGTTGCCGGTGGCTGTTGAGAGCTCATTCGCCATTCGAAGTACGGGGTACTGTCCAGGAGTCCATGTAATCCTGTGGCCGTTGTCCCCTTTGTGGCGGGGAACACACGCCGAGTCATGGTGCCGTCGTCGAGCTCATGTGGTATTTTATAGGAGATCCGATTGCCGGTCGGAAATCCACCACGCCCTGGTGACACCACCGCCATAGCCCCGTTAGCCCATGTACGATCGGCCCTTGTAGCTCTGGGGCACACTTTTTCACCTATGATCTTCCGTCGTAAAGACCATCCCCTCCTCAACGTGGTACGACGGTGTCAACCATATATATATATATGTATATATAACTGCAGTAGAAAATAAGTTTATGAAACGGCTTTCTAACCAGAAAGTACAGCTGTAGTGGCACTGTCCATGCAGTAAAAAGAATTCTGCATTGTCTCTACTCTCTTTCCAATTACTTTTCATAAATTTAGTACATTAAAGTTGAAGGGGGACCGTCCTTATTCGCACGTAATGAACGATTGCACCTGCAAGGTGCCTACTGATTCTAACGATACAACTACATGAACAACTACAACTGAGCAGGAGAGCGGAAATTTCTATGCTATTGGTACTTATTGTAATAATCAAAATGCGAAGTAACTGGTGACGGTGAATTTTTTGTTCAAGTACTTTTTCCATAAGAACCATTTTGCTCACAATTTTAGACTACTCGTGCAACGTAGCGCTGCAATGTAGCTAACATTTCTTTTTCGATAATTACGCAAATGATCACTTACTAGTTTGTAATGATTATATGGCTATGGTATTTTTTCATGATATATATATATATATATATATATATAATATTTGTCGAATATATAAACGTTGCTTTGTTTTTATTGTTGCTTGTTTTTGTTATTTTTAGAGTATAAACCTATTTTTAATGTTTTTTTCTTTGAAGCGCGTTTAACTTTTGAATAATATAAAATTTGCACACTATTAAACATTGTGATTACTAGTGCATTTACAAATAAATATATCACTTATTTAATTTTAGCAATGCCTCTATCTGGTTGCGCTTTATGTGACACTGTCGGTGATGTCTGTGAGTTGGTTTACTGTACGGGCTGTGGAACACACTACCACAGTTCATGTCTGGAACCTCCATTAGTGTTAAGTCCTACAGTTCGGGTGGGCTGGCAGTGTGCTGAGTGCAAGTCATGCCTGATATGTGGGTAAGTGCTGCATTTTCTGGCTATCTTTATAAATCAGTGCTTGCATTCCATTTACTGTTCAAAATAAAACTGATGAAATTGCTTGTTCTCTATGTAATAATTCAGTTTTCATTAACAGTTGGCATTAAAGTTCTTGTCCTATTGGACAACTTTCGTATCTGGTTAACCTTTCTTGACATTGAGTCTGTGCTTTTCGTGTCTGTTTTCACATCCATCTTTTTGGATGGTGCACCAGGTATTCTTTCTACGTTATTTTATAAAGTATGTAATCAAATTGAAGCGTTGTGTCGATTGCACTCAATAAATATCTCCTTTGAACGAAATTCTTGCAGCTGTTCATGTTGATTTTGGTAAATCCACTTAGTCTGCTATAGTTCAACTTGTTGATATATAAACTCGGTGTAACACGTAAATGAATGTATGTTCTTTGCAATGGAGGATATATTAATTGATGTGATCTTTTTTAATTTGTACACAAAGGACTATTCAATTTACCTGGACGGTATATTTGTGATTTTGAAATAAAATTGGCCTAATACTTAATTTGAATAATCTTATAAAAATAGGTAATATCAAATAGATTGTGGTTGTATTAAGACAAATGTGATAATTGTTTGAGATTTATTTAGGCTGCTGCTGAAAGTATTGGCGGTTAATTAGTATTCTACCTTTTCTGTAAGACATTTTTTGAATGAATGCGCTGTGCGATTGTCACATTTTGAGCATCCACGGTTTTCTTTCGTCGGTAGTAGATTTGCACTATCAATTTCGCAAAGATCCGACTGATCACCCTTTCCAAGTACGCATCGAGTTCCTCTTGTTGGTGGCTGTGTGCTGATTCGTCCCTTTTCTCAAAAGGCTTCAACATAGTTCAGACTAACCACTGGAAATGAGGTACAAAGATAAGCTCGTACCTCATTACCAGTGGTTAGTACGAATGATGTGGAAGCCTTCGAAGTGAGGAGACGAATCAGCTCCCAGCCGCCACGACGACGATCTCGATGCGTACTTGGAAAGGGTGATCAGTCGGATCTTAGCGATATAGTGCATACCCACTACTCCTGAAATAAAACCGTGAATACTATTGTTTTACCTGTAAGATTTACTTGGCACAAGCTTCCAGATCGTGCATTAATTTCCACAAAATTGTTGCTGACTTCACTTCAGCATATAAAACTGCAAAAAAAGAAATAATGCCACACATTGGTTTCAGCTGTTGGGCTCGTGTATACGCTAGATGGGAAACGTTAATGGAGTTGTGACTAGTAGTGCTATCACCATACTACCGGGAAGCATTCTTACAATAATCTGCATCGTATGTTGCATAGGCCTCGTTTACTCAACCTTAAAGGTTTATTTGCCTTTAGGGCTTTCTATGCAGGAAATCCAGGTATTCTCCCATATATTATAATCTTACAATTGATGTGTTAACATAGTGCTCGGCATGCATTTTTACGATTGTCGAACTGGGAGCTCCACATTACTCATTCAACAATTAATACATTATATCCAGTCATATTTCAAGTTCAGCCATTTCATATTGTAATAACTGGATCTGGTAAATACTTAGGCTATACAATTTAACAATAATTGATTGCGTGGGTGGTGGTAACAATTCTTTAGATCAAATTTACGAGCTTGAAGTAAACACCAATCCTATTGTATTTAACTAGTCGTCGAACAACATAACGAAACTACCGCCAGCCGCAACGCACTGATGCTGGTACTCATGGAAGGTCGAAACGCGTCAGTGCGTTGCGGATGGCAATAGTTTTGTTTTTTTGTTCGACGACTGGTTAAATACAATGGGATTGGTGTTTACTTCAAGCTCGCAAACTTGATTTAAATAAATACTTAGGCTGTATGAAGACGAAGTGATTTCGTATAGTAATGATTAATATTTAGCCTTTTTGAGAGACAAAGTAAATATTTTGACTGCATAGGGGGAGCTGCTTTTTACGAAGTTTATTTCTCATTGCGTAACTAAGGTATCTCACTTCATCTAAAAATTACTGTATAACATACATCTTATAGTTAAATGATGTTATAGTTAAACAAGGTTGGCATTTAGTGATAAGGAAGCGTAGCTTATATCGGTTATACAAACAACGAATATGCAACGGTTTGGTCCAAAGTGATCTGTGTGAAAATAAGTTCTGGCTGTTGAGACCGTAAATAGCGCTCAGTCGATTGCATTTTATCTGTCACGTTTTACATAGGCACATGGGTGAATTTCTAATTAGAGTGCTACTTTCTAAGCCAGTCCAAAATATGTATAAAACGCAAGGGCGACTGATAGCAGCGGGACAAAACCGATTTTGTTTTTCTTGACGAGATTCACGTCTTCGAATTTTTAACTGGAAAGCTTGCATGATATAGCAAAACTGATGCTCATTTTGTGAATATATTTCTGTTCCATTTTTTTACTTCGATTATCATTCCCTGATAGAGTTCACTATCATTTGAGATCGTTTTATGATGTGACGAATTGAAACCAACTAGGAAGCATTTTTTCCGATGTAGCCTTGTAATTTAGTGAATAATACGTATTGTTGATATTGCCTTGCTTCAATACTGACTTAGCTATAAGGATATTGTGTAGAGGTTTAGTTTGACTCAATTCTGTGCTTTATCTACTTAAACATACTCATAATAACTACATTCTTCATTTCATAGTAATTTGTGTGCCTGAACTATTGTTGTTATAATTTTTTTTGTTTTTTTGTTATTCTTCTTATGATTGTATGGTAGTGAGCCATTTGTCACTAATAGATATTATATTGCTGTGCATAATAATAATTATTATTATGCTGTTGTTGTTGATGATGATGATGCTGATGTATGGAAGTCGAGGTGTTTCCACGTTTGGATCCATCCAATCTTTAATCATTATTCTTTCGTTTGTTGTTTTTTTGATAATGTGTATGTGAACGATTATTATCTCATGCTGATTTAATGTCTTTTTCAAATAATCGCGTGAAATACTTGTTGGTATGCGTTACAGTATATCATTATTTAACAGAAACTTTTAAGTTTATGATCCCACGTTCATTAGATAACTCACATATCTATATCAGTTGATTCTCCTTTTAGTTTTACATTTTATCTTTTTACGATTTAAAATTCCAAAAATAATTAAAGATTTAACTTTTGCTCGGAATTTTTTTATTCAACAGGACTTTTTCAATTCGCATCGGACTTTGGGAATAATTTTTTGCCAAACCAAAGAGTTATTGCAGTGTTACCACACACGTTGCTAACGCGTTCTTATTTTGTACGTTTTTTTTTAATTAAGTGAAAGCAAAGATGAAAACAAAATGCTGGTCTGCGATGTCTGCGACAAGGGCTACCATATGTACTGTCTGAAACCACCAGTCTCCAGTATTCCTAAAAACGGATTTAAATGTGATCGTTGTCGTGTATGCTCCGATTGTGGTGCCAGTCGTGCCGCCATCCTGAATGCCGCGACTAATTCAGCCGGATTCGGTCCTATGCCTACAACATTATCAATTAGTTGCTGTGAGACGACAACCGGAGGTGGTTGTGGTTCCGCACCTCCTGGTGCCTTATCTATGCCAGCTTTTAATTTGTCACTTCTGATGGCATCCAATACGGGGCAGTCTAGTTGTGGTCAGAGTTCACCTAGTGCTATGTTGCCAGCGGGTAACGTTATTGGCAGTAACGGTGCGGGTAACTGTGGACTAGCTTCTGCCTCAAGTGGGATTAATTGTAATACAATGTTTTCATCATCGCCAATGTCTGTAGTGGGAGGAAATCAGGTAAAAATATAGCGATTCAGACAATTTACTCTTTAACAAAGTTATAGTTAATATCATTTTCCATGTTAACTTGCACTAATCGGTAGGAAAATTTTGACAATGATTGCCTGCAATGCAATCTCCTTGAGATCAATTCTCAGCAGCATGACCATAAATAACGCCAGTTGACATTGTTAGTTGATGTATTGTCTAAAACCAACTTTTGGGAGAACTGATCTCATTTAATGGCTGTATAAATATATGTATGTATGTATTTATGTATGTATGTATGTATGTATGTATGTATGTATGTATGTATGTATGTATGTATGTATGTATGTATGTATGTATGTATGTATGTATGTATGTATGTATGTATGTATGTATGTATGTATGTATGTATGTATGTATGTATGTATGTATGTATGTATGTATGTATGTATGTGTATTTCCTGGAAGGCTCTTTGCTAGGCGCAATATTTCTGTATTTTGACGTCCCAGTTTGTGGCCACAACACTTAATAGAACGCTGACTCCATAAAGTAAAACACGTTGTTAGCCTTAAGATAATTTTGTCTTTTAAAATGTTGTCATTTATATTCAAAAGTTCTGCAAAACCCAGGAAAATACGTTAGTTCAGTTTAACCACAAGAACTATAACATGCTCAAATGTAAATAAGCCTTTATCCAGTTGATATTGTTAGCAAGTAATTAAATAAAGTAAAATGAAGAATTTAAACAAATGAAACAGGCTGTTCTATAAAAATGACACAAGTATTAAAAATGTAGGCAATTCTTAACTTAACATTATGAGCACAAAAAAACGTAAATGTCACACGAAAAATACAATTATACACGTAGGAATAAAGGAGTGCCTATTGGGGGCCGTGCTACCTGTTTATATTTATGTATGTATTTATGTCAGTAACCAATTAAATAAAAGGTTATATGGAAAATGCATAGTAGTGTTCTAATACTCTTGAATAAGAACTATTCAATTTCTGCCGACAATTCAAAATTATATATATAAATAATTTAGATTGTCTCTATTATATATTTTCTAGGCAGTTAGCCGCATAAAGAAAATCTCATAGTGTTTTTCATTATATTATTTCAAATCGAATTGCAAACTGTAATATCCCTTATTATTTACCTCTTTTTTATACATTTCGTTACATCGATATTCTTTGAATTATTTTTTTTGCATTTGTAGTCACTGAGCATCAAGTGGCATAGCAATTATACCCTATGTGATAAATGCTTCAATGCTAGAAAACGCCCTAACTCGTTTTGTGCTGTTTGCGAACGGGCATGGAGATGTTCTCTTCCGGTAAGCTCATACAATATTTATGTTCTTGTTTGTGAGATTATGATATACATTCATGCATATTTTAGCCATGGCGTACCTCGTAAAAAAATATTTGGAAAGAAATGTACAGCAAAGTTATGGTGCAGTCATCTAGACATATTTATAAGAAATAAATTGGTGCGATACTAAACATTGCGCAATTACCTGATTTCTATTGAGATAACCACGGGATTATTCTCATTTCTTCTTTTTCGGCAGGTGATTTTCAGGATCTCTCCGATTTACTTCATTAATTCACAGCTCATCAGTTTATTTAAAAAATAAACTTGCCATATTATTTTGCCTTTTATGGTGTTGAGCAGTGGGCATGTTTACTGACTGGGAAAGTGATTCTACAAAATTTCAGTTGAAAATATGATCTGGAAACAATGCTAAGTGTATTTGAAAAATTTTAGAGTTAGTATCAATTATAGTCGTTGGCTGTGAAACATGTAAAGAATACCAAATCCATTTTGTAATTTATAAAAAGGTAAAAATTCCGTGGGCCTGATTAATATGAATCGATTAAAGCCCGGCTGCATTGCCTTACTGAGACAGCCTATGTTCGTAATGAATTCTTTAAATCAAATTTGCGAGCATGAAGGAAACACCAATCCCATTGTCTTTAACCATTTGTCGAACAACAAAGCAAGACTACCGTCAGTCACACCTACTAAAGCGTTTTGAACTTCCATGATAATCATCAGAGTTCGACAGCAAACAGACTAGCGAGGATCAAACAAGGGGATTGATGTTTACATGAAGCTCGCACACTTGATTTAAAGAATTGTTACCTCCATCCGCACAATCATAGATTATTTAATAGTAGTATTCATGAATTGCTATTTTCTATTTCGTTGCTATTTATTGTATCTTAGAAAGCCAATATTGGATATTCTGTACAACATCGTTTGAGTTGATATTGCATTTTGATGTGAAATGGTTGAAGTTGACTTTAATGTTGCTCAGTAAAAATGTATCTGGTGATTGTACCCCCATTTGGCAGTCGTTAATTATGAAAAATTCTTTAGTGGGTTTTTGGCGTGGTGTTATTGAAGACGAGCCAAATGGTTCACAATGGACTGGTTAATTTGATTGATGTTATTCAAGCTGAATTTCATATTCGCACATGGACCTTGTCTTATGCCCCAGACGCATACGATTTTTTTTTACAATTTTAATGCAAAAATTGATTTAGTAGGGTATGCTACTTATTATTTCCAGTAGCAAATTCCAATGACTAGGTTTTAAAACTATTAAATTGAGATGATATTTTATGCTATCGGAACTGTCAAGCCTAGGAACAGTATTCTTCTCCTTGTCTCATTTACCTGATTTGGTGCGACATAAAATGCAGGTTCGTCAGTCTGATCTTTTACAACATTTATGAATGGGTTTGTACGGGATTATAAACAACAAAAACGAATCTTTGCTGTTTGCTGTTTAATAAATTAAAGAAAAACAGATTCTAGCTAGTTGTATTGGCAAGTTTCTTTTAAATCGAATTAATAATAAATAAATAAAATTAATCCTCTTGTAAGCAGTGTGGTTCCTTCGTTGTTTCTGTTGGAGGTTTTCAGCGTCTAATGTACTGGCATGCACTTATCCAAAGACGATTAAGAAAACGTGTGACTAGCGGTGTTTCCTCTTTATCACTGAAGCGTACATGTTGTAATTGTATGTTTTGATTTTCCGCAAATATAAATGCGCTGTTCAGCTATTAAAGTGCAATAGGCCGGCAACCACTACCGATCTCAATCAATAAAGTAATTGAAGAAGAGGGAATTACACGTCATTTTCCTACGCCGAAGCCAATATACAAGGACGACAACATAAATATATAAATAAATTAAGGAAGATTTACATTTCGCGTACTATCTGTTCCGTAATTACTATGCTGATCTCCGCTGGATCCTGTTTTATACTAAATTCTTTCAGGTTTTCGTCTATTGTGGTGTTTCTGTTCGTAAGTTTAAGACGCGGCCTGATAAAATGACCCATATTGTGAATAAACCCTATTTGGTTTCGTTGACTAGCTCTCAGAAAGTGTCCCTTCAAATGAATGCGGAGTTTGTAATTTTGTTATATATTGATACCACATTAAAAACCGGTTATTAATTTTTCTCATTATTTGTGCATTCAGACGCTCAGCTGACAATAATATCCGGATATATCGATCGAAACGCCTGGCCATCTGATGCATCTGAGTTCATTCGTCTACTTTATCTCAGTAATATAAGGATGGACTGACAATATACTTGACTAGATTTTGAACATGGTGATTGGTAAAATGATCTAGTGATTCCAGAGTGACTGAAATATCTTGCTAAAGGAAATTGTAGTAAGACTTCCTTGTGAAATGTATATCCTGTCGATGTCATCGGAGAGACTTAGTATACTAATTCGTTAATGAATGCCGATCCGCATGTATTTAGGCTCTGGACCAGTTGGTCATGGCGAACGTTTTAAGGGCGTTTAGCTGTAAACCGTATCAAATGAACACTTCCTGAGTACACTGATCATCTCTGAAGCTCGTTTTCTTTCTCCGCTACCAGTATGGCATCATTAATGCTTTCCAGTTTAGTTAACCGGCTACTACCAATTTAGAATTCGAAGAGTGATACGAAGAGCTTAGCAAAGACTTAATCAAAAACGCAATTTGAAATGGAAAAGAATTCAGAAAGAGCTAATACTGCAAACATATATTGATAATTAAGCATAACGGGATGTGCGTGATCGACCACCAGTTATCCTATGTACTACCATGGTGTTTAAAAGAACAACTATGATGGACTTATAATATCGGTGCAACAAAGTTACTGCTTTATCCATGCAACTCCCTAGTGGCCGAAACCCGCCTGAGTTTGTTGGGTTCTCAAATTATTCTGAGAATAATATCAGAAATCATCTTCAATGCTACATTGAGCAAAAATTTCACAGTTGGTTAGATTAGTAAAATAACCTTCTAGGTTGATGGGCTCTGAGATGGCACATTCATCAAATTCCGACTCATCATTCTACGAAGTAGCTGTAATAATCTCGTACAAGTCCTGAGTCTTCACTTTTTCATATGTGAATAATTCAAGTGATGGCGTCCAGTCTAGCCGCTTATAGGCCACTCAAGATACTCATTGTCTTTGCCACACTATTAAAATACAGAGCACCGATATTGATTGAATTTTATCATTAATCACTTTTCTGCATTATTTGACGTATTCTTGCGACTATAGAAGTGCTTGATGAGCTGCGTTTCAGAAATCACGTGTATTTTGACTACATTCGCAGAATAACCACTGTTCGTACGAACGTTACCAACGTTCAGCTAGTGAAAATCTTCATCAGCTTTTTAACCGACAGAGAAGTGATCGCGCTGTGCACGGACGTTTTGCACATCTAATGTCCATGTTGTAAAAAGCTAGTGCGAAAGCGGCCACAATACGTGTGCGTTCTTGTTTGATTTTTGTGATACTCTGGCTGACTGTTGATCATGGTATTACTTTACCACGCTTCGGAGACTGTTTTGTACACAAAACTGGTATACTTCGAGGGAAGCGCAGAATAATTATATTAATAAGTGACACTTTTAGTTTAAGAGTGTTCGCCCTATTTAAGGGGTTCGCCTATAATGGAACTAGTATATGGTTCTGGCGGATAAAATTATAATTAGATTCAGGAAAAGACTAATATCGTTTAAAACGAATATTGGTTGCGCGGGCGGTGATAAAAATTAATCTAATCAGGTTTTCGATCTTGATATTAACACACGACCAATTATGTACATGCATTTGTCTGTATAAACTAAGCTTCTATAGTGTAGAAAAAGCAATTCATCCATTAGTTCGATTTCGTCATTTTTGGGAACTCATCATGTACTGTCCAGAATTTGCCGCGGACAGCACTTGAATCTCGGCATGTCTGCTTTGGAATCTATTACTCTACCCACTGAATCAGCCTGACGCATACTACACACAATTAGCAGCTGTATACCAACTAATGTTATCTGGTTAGTCTTTCCTCTGGGAGGAGCCTATTTGACATTCCTTTAGAGGAGGATTCGGTCAGACCGCTTATGCGTACTGCTCCATTATACTGAACGACACTCAAGATTTAAGATCACGTCTATTTGTTCTTTGCGAAATGAATTAAAACCTCATGCGGAATGGTTTCGATTTGGTTAGTAAGCACTCTTATCACCCACGACTGGTTATTACGTAGAACTGACGTAAGCAATACTGGCTAACATTAAGGACAAACCATTATTGTCTGATCACTCACACACGAGCAAAGGATCGTGGTAGTTTATTTACGTGATTGACTCGATTGAGACATTTTAGAATAATCGATGAAATTATCGCCTTCTATAGATATCCGGTTTGTACATCGTGTCTGTACAGTTCGCTTACCATGAATGTCTGATTTGGTACCAAGATCCCACACTTTCAGGTACCCATGGTATATGCAATTATATATAAATAATTAATTAGTCCAAAATAACCAGGTTAAACCAAAGTCAACAGTAACGGAAGGTGTAATCTCATGTGCTCAGGTAACTCATCAGTAGGATTATACGTGTGATTATACCTTCCCTCCATGCTGACTTTGGTTTATCCTTCTGGTGCTAAATAAACTTATTTGTTTACAGTTGCGCAAAACAATACACAAATGCATATATATTAATTCCCAAACAGTAAGTTTCCAGGATAAACATTTTTATTGATAGTTTTATATATATATATATATATATATATATATTGCCAATATAAACTAAATATTGCATAAGGTTGCAATAGAAAACCTTCCAGTATTTGCTAACAGATGCAATATTGAATCTATACTACCAATACACAGTCAAGTACAATGTATGCGAGACTATTAGAGGTGAGAGCCCAATATTTAATTTTTCTTTCCATACATATACAATGTGGACCGATCGTCGCTAGTCAGTTTGCCGTCGTAATCTGATGATGATCATGGAAGGTCGAAACGCGTTAGTGCGTGCGACTGGCGGTAGTTTTGCTATAATTTTCGAAGACTGGTTAAATAAAACAGATTTGGTGTTTACTTTTAGCTCGAAAACTTGATTTAACGAGTTTTTACCACCACCTGCGCAATCAATTAATGTTTAATATACATACATATATATATATATATATATATATATATATATATATATATATACGTATATATATAATCATAATCCCATCATTAAACTTCACGTCAGTATTTATATATATATATATAATATATATATATATATATATATATATTATATATATATATATAATGAGAAAACATAATAATTTATCATTTGAGATGAATTGTATTAAATATATTCGATTTATTTATTTTGTACATTTGTAGGTGCCTGCTTACATCATAAATAGAGATGGATTTTCGATAGTTTCGAACAGCCAACAGAAGGAGCAACTAATGTTGACATGGCCGGGGAAGAAGTGTAAAAAGTGCAAACGGTTTGTCCATTCAGTCTGCGATCCTACTGGCCAAACAGGCTGTACAGCAGGAGAGGCCGACTCTTACGAGTGCCTTGTGTGTAGAAATAAAGGAATGCTTATTTCGGATGGCAGTGGCGGTTGTAGTGAGGCAAGTCTTGCTGGGATTTTCTTTTTAATTTGAACATTGTTTGTTTTACAACTTATGCTTTTGCTCCTGAATCAATTGACTTGTATCCGTGGTAAGTTTTGCCCTTGCAGTATTGTTTTTTCATCATATTTCGACGCTAACCAAGGAATTATGAAACGTGTAGGTGCGGGATGATAGTTCTGCTATTTTCAAGACTAGTTGCCAATTTACATTGGTTCAAATAGTACGCGAATGCTATTCCCCAGTCAACTTGAACAAAAAATATAATTTTTTGTACGCATGCGTTTTCTTCTTTTTGGTGAGGAGCGGGCACTCCGCCCCAAGTCCAATATTATTTTTGCACAAGTATTTTAGGAGAGTTGTAGAGGTAAAATTTTCCATACTTATGTGTATTCAAACAGTAATAACGTCAACTTTGTATAAAGTCTGGCATTGCAACTTCAAAACTAATCAACTCTATATGAGGTATGTACGAGCTCGTATTGTGGAAACGCAAGTACGCCCTAAATGCAGGTGCACATGAGATTATATTGATTGTTCACCCTGACTGGCATGTATTTTGGTCCTATTTGAACTAGTTTTATACAATATGCGCAATATTTAATACTTAATTTCACACATATATTATGTCTCAACAACAAGTACTATATTATTATAATCAAGGTTGCGATCTTGATATAAGCACCTGACACATTAATTACTTACATATATAACTATAAACTAAGAATTGTATAGTGTATAAAAGACAATTCATCCAGTAGACCAGTTTCGTCCTTATTGAGAACTCATCACGTACTGGCCAGAATTAACTGCGAACAGGGCTCGAACCTGGGCACGTCTGCTTCGGAATCTGGTGCTCTAACCACTACGCGTTAGCGCAATTACATTAGAGGTGTGATTCAAAAGCTGTCGTTAAAATCAAGCTTAGATACACGCATTAATTGATCGTAGTTTGCCACTATGAAAAAGTAGCAGGCCTTAAGCCTTAATTGTAGATTTTTAAAGAAACATTTCCGGTTTATTGCAATATTAGTAATTGAACATAACAAAGTAGATTCGAAAAATAACCCTTAAAATACTGTCAATTATTAAACCTATGTTATGTCAACCGAGTAGAAATTGTCACGGTATCAAAAATATGTGTTTTGATGGAAATAGCAAATACTATTTCCATGTTGACTTTCGGAAAGCAATCATTTTGTTACCTTAGCGGAAGCAATTTTTTCATTAATTGCTGCATGTGTTTCCGCAATTTGTTTGATCAATACTTTTGATTTAACTTTTGATTTTGTTGTTGTCCAGAAAACCTTTTTAAACGCAAAATAGTCTTTATTTGTAGTTGCCAATTTCAACGATATCTTAGGAGGCATTAAAATTTTTCACTGTTTGCGCACAGATCGCACGGATTCTTTAGGCATCTTGCTTTCTTTGTAGAAATAATTTTTCCTTAATTTTCTCCTATCGATTACAATTACTCGGATATATTCAGTTTATATTTACAGTGATATGGAGCTGTACCTGTGAAATTAAATGGTAATTTGGTTTGCATAACATATTGGGCTCATTAAATGTCTGCTTGCCGCTTGACGATCAAATAGACTTTGCTGTTTATATTCTGCTTGCTCGTTATTTCTAAGATACTCCATGCGTGACCGAGCTTTATTTCTACAATTATCTAATTGATCAGTCTGGGCTGCACCAACATCGTATTAAAATGATTATTATCTGACATTTATACGAATTATGGAATAACTGCCGAATTCTGCTGCTTGTTAAACGGCTTTTGATTATTTACATCACGATTTCTATTTCATTCTCACGTAAAAATTGGATTCTATACTAACAGATCTCTGTTTAACCACTTAAGGGTTATCTTGCTTCCGTTGTAAACTAATTTATAAGATTAACTCGATTTTTTCTACTAGAACAACATCGATTCACGGCCTATGTAAGGTATTGGGCTAACTTATACATGCGATCTACACATGATTAAAATCTACTTTTTTGCCATAAATCGTATTTTAGAGCCGATATCGCTCATCCAGCCCGCATACGCTTAATTCGCTGCAAAATGATAATCTAATTGATGAGCTAGGTGATGAGGGGGACAGCAGCAGTGGTATCAGTCAACTGACATCCTCGGCTAGTGACAACTTGTCCGGTTCTGCGCCCATAATCCTAACTACTGTTCCGACTTGTTCTAGTAGTGGCTTTGCAATTAGTGGTCCACCGAGGACAGGAAGTACAAACGCCGCGGGTCTATTCTCAGCCAACTGCTTGCACTCTTCCAGTCTCTCATCGTCATCGTCATCATCTTCGTCGTCATCGTCATCCAGTTCATCCAGTTCATCGATTTCGTCTTCTAACCTGTCGTCTGGTGTAAATTTGTCGGCAGCATCCTCTGACTTACTGGGTCAGACGCCAGTAAACACTACTTCGGCGTCTTTCAATCAGTTACAAGAATCGAACACTGCTGCGTCGTGTTCTTCCTCATCAACAACGCCTACGACGGATCCAGGGAAACAACAGGTAAATAGACCTAAACGGTTATTGGTTGCGCGGGCGGCGATAACATTTAATTAAATCAGGGTTGCAATCTTGATATAACTAAATCCTACTAAATATATATATATATATTTATATTTATATATATATATATATTTATATATATATATAAATATAAATATATATATATATAAATATAAATATAAATATATATATATATATATATATATATATATAATAATATATATATATATATATATATATATATATATATATATATATATATATATACATTTTTCTGTATAAACTAAGCATTAATTAACAAATTAATCCAGTAGAACGGCCTGATCTTTATCGGGAACTCTTCAAATACTGTCCAGAATTTTCCGCGAACCGTGCCCAAATCAGGGCACATTTGCTTCGAAGTCTTTTTGTCTCTAACCACTGCGCTATTATGGTGCCTACTACGCAAAATGTTCAGTTGTTTACTAACCAATGTTTCTCGGTTAGCCTTTCCTTTAGGTGGAGCCTATATAACATCCTTTAATATTTAAAGTTCCTGCTAACCACCCCAGATCTGTCATTTTAGAACGGACACCACCCTACCTGATGATATAGAATAGAATTGTATAATTATATATTTAAACTTTCATTGGTTTTGCGGTCGATGATAAAAATTATTTATAATTATTATTTATTGATATAGGCACTAATTAAATTATATAAAAATTGAAATTATTAACTGAGGTAAATATATTAACACGGTCGGTTTGAGTGGATTGCTATATTGTATTTAATTTTTAGGTGTTCTAATATTCTGTCATTTGATCATTTTATATCGCCCATATAATTTGTGCTATTTATCGCTATTATTTGACGCGAAACATTGTGTTCATCTACAGGAAATGTTCATGTCAGCTGTTCATGTAATTTGTTGCTTTGATTAGACGACATCGTAGTTTCCAAATCATGCATATGAATGCATAAAAGAATAATTTATTTTGTTCAGCAGATCGGACGTATTTCGCTACAGCATGTTTACATTTGATAAATATCTAGCCATTTAAAAGATGCATTCTATTTTGTAGATCCTTTTATAAGTTATTTTTACAGCATCGACATTTTCGCTTATTTCACAAAAGGATGTTTGGGAAACAAGGATATTGATGTATTTTTATCCGAATCACATAACAACTGTTTATATTTTTAAAATTAAGGCCAATCGTAACTAAGAACCAACTAGTTATTTCCATTTTTACCACTACGTTTACATCGCCAGGACATTGAGAATGTTGGCTATTCATCGCTAAAAGCCAATTTCAAGTTTCATGTTTTCCGTATATGTTGGCGTAGGTGAATTTTCCGGTGTTGAATTTATATAAATCTATGTAGGTAGGCGAAGAAAACGCAAAATGTATTTCATTTGGATTTCACCTACTTTCAATAGTGGCATGTACATAATTATTATTAGGAGGAGGAAACCAGTTTAATAAAAAAAGTTGATAAGGCCGGTTTAGTGGAGAATTCTCAACAACATATTACAATCTTTCATTTATGTACATCCTGAGTTTTCATTTTATTAAGTGGATGAGAGCTAGTATGAATTACAGTTTTATTTATATTTAATGTAAGAGGTTTATTTTGGTTTACTTTGTAAGTGAATATGCGTTTGTGGTTGTGTGCATGTAACGTCTGTATGCATGTAACATCATTCATAATGTATTACGGGGTTATGTTCCTAAGACTTGTGGTACCGTCCTATTATCCCACATTCCTCACCCAAATATATAGTTGTTAAAGGGCGTAATACCGGCTCCTTCTGATGAGTCGCCAGTAAGCACGAAACGAATGTGCATAAGATTATACTTTCCGTTCATGCTGTCTTTGGCTTATCCTTCTGGTCACAACTGAACTAGCTCCTTAAGTAGACCGGATTTGGCAATCTTTAGGTACTTTCTAGAATTTCTGCCGGAGGGGCTCGAACCGGAAAAAAATTGTTCTTGAGTCTAGCAGCTCATTTGCTGTGCCATTTAGCCGTGCACAGAATGAAATTTCCGTTTATAAACCAATTTATATATCATTAAGTTGCTTTTCTAACAATCTGAAGTAAGTTAGAATTATTGTAGTTAGGGATCGAATTATGCTTCAAAGAGACATAGCCTTAAACAAAAATTTACAAACCTGTGCTTATAAGGCAGATTCTATTTAAGTTGGGGATGTGATATTGAATTCATGTATCATGACAAGATTTGATTATATATAAATTTAAAAAAAACTAAAGATGGCTTGAGGTAGATATGCTTAGTTCTTATTAGGCATTCTTGAACAATACACAACAATATTAGCCCCAAATGTTCAGACAGAATAGGCATTATTTCACAGTGTTAGTAAAACACAATGGTAATGCGAAATTATACATTTTTGTGTTTCTTCATCTTTAACTATGCGGATTTAATTTTTTTGTACTTTCTATGGAGACCAAATTGATTAATGGTTTATTTCTGAGGGCCTAGTAAGAGACTGGCTGCTTGAAACATCAGATAGAAAGAAATATGCCTTCGGGTCAACTTGAAGCAAACACCGCCTTAAAAATAATGTCTTATAAATGAGTATTACAAACACTGTGCAGCTGCCGTATCGTTGAGAATGAGTTGAGTGACTTTAACTTGGAGCTTTTAAAAAATAAAGTAAAATTTAAAAGTTGTTATTTTCGTGTTAATCTTAATTATATTCAACAGATTTTGTACGATATGTGATTTATAAGTTGTAGATTTTTGAGTTTGATTTTGAATGCATTGATGTCAAATAATTCATTATGCGCAGTAGTTGTTTCAAGCATAATATATAGTGTTGTTTCGTATGCAATTAAAATAACGCTTTCTTAAACATGCATCCAAGTTATCGGAGCCGTAAAACCAAGGTCAAGATTCCATATACTCAGAGGTAATTCAAGTTTATGTGTGGAATCGCATAACTTTTAGATTCGTAGTTTCGTGGGCAAACGCAACCATTCGCGTTAATGGTCATTTTGTCATTCAGCACCGTACTCTTAACAACCAAGAGATCCTAGGCTGGGTGACATCTATGATAATCTGTCTATAAACTGGGTGAAGTAGATTGAGCATGTTACTAATGACGCGTTCAATTGTATTCTAATAGAACGCTTTGTGGCGAAGACGTAGATCGCACTTTATTTATGCACCGATAAACACCGTTCTGGTGAAAGCTTTCGTTGAAGTTCTTCAGATCGACAAGGACTAGTTTTGCCTTCTTATAAAAAATTGATTAACAAATAAGCCACGAGGAAGGTTAGGTAATCTTAGCAATGATGATTTTGCTACTCAGCTTCCATCTAACTTGTTGTAAACATTCTATTGTATGCTATGTGGCAGCTGATTTGTGGCCACCGTTTCCATCTCGTTTGAGCCATAACAGCGTATATCAGTTTATAGGTAAAGTCAACCTTTGTGCCACTGACACACATACGATAATTAGTGTTTCTGTTCTATTACCGCCAACTACGCTGTAATATATTCCGACCAAATTGTGGTGCATAATATTTGTTAAATTCAGTTCATTGCTCGTATAACCTTATGACCTAAATTTGTCCCGCTCTGAGTTAAACGAGGTGGAAATTGTCGCAGAAAAAGCTATCATGTTGCACATTATGTAGTGGTATTAATAACAAAGTGTGAAATCTGATTGTAACAGAAGTTTTATAATTGGAAACCGATTAGAACTCAAAATTGGATTCATGCGCCAAACTCACAGCTTAGTATTGTGAGACTACGGGAATTTGTCCAACATTACTTAAACAATAATGTGGTAAATTTTGGCGGTTTTCGGGATCTAATTGATCAATCGCGAGTAAGCACTCGATATCTGATTAACTGGGATAACATCTTGTGATCAATTGGAAGTTGTTTACAATCTCTTGATTCTACATGAGATAACTTTTTACTAATTGCGCTATGCCAAATAATTAAGCGGCATTTATAGTATCTCAGGCTTACAGAATTCATAGAATGATTGTAATATTCGTGTGTTTCTGCTACCTTAAGACTTATTTTTACTGAACATGAGTAACCCAACTCCAATTTCTTATGTTTGCCTTTAGACGGCAGGAATATCATTGACTCGATCTAGCTCATCGCCTCGACATTCGGTCGGACCCGGTTCATCTGCTACTCTTCGTTCTTCCAGCAAAGACGTGCAGCTTTCTTCGACGCCACCGGCTTCATCTTCCACACTTGCATCCTCGACAGGCGTTTACTGCACTAATGAAGGTAGTAATGCTGGAAGTCAGCAGGCGGTCACTAATCAAGTTGCAGAGGCTCCAGCTGGTGCTACGCGTCACGCGAGCAAGAATGCAGGAATTCAGGTGATCGCTTGTTTCTTTCGTAAACTAACTCCAGCCTTGCCTCAGTTTAATCGTTGTATGCGGTCTGAATCTCAGTAGAAAGCCATTTCTAAACTTTGTCTTCCGCATTCTGATTGAAATATCTGTTTGATGACGAGCTATAAATTACCGTTATTCTGCACGAAAAATTTATATCTAAATAAGCGAGTGTGGAAATTGTAAATACCAAACTGCGACAGAGCTAAAATACCATTTTTTTCACCAGAACTATTCTGGTCTGAAATAGCTGGTCCTTATTCAAAAATATTAGGAAAGGAATGGTGGGTTAATTTTTTTTCAGTTTACATTGACTGCCAAATAGATCTAAACAACTCGTAAGTTTGATTCTCCATTAGAGCCGTTTAAAAGCAGTTGACAATAACCTTAACTAAACAAAGTGAATGCATTCAGTTACCAGGCTGTCCAAGATCTGGCAGATATAGTTGTCTTTCTCCAAAGTTTCTGCAGCATAAAAGTGGACCAATAGTATAGTTGACTTGAAGACTGGAATAATTACTTAATGCAATAAACGAGCGATTCTAGAGTCATTAGTGAAATTTGACAAAGACAGATGCAGCAAGGCCAATGTGGTTGGAAATCTTGTCCGCGGTCGGTTTCGATTCACCAGAGATTGCAGACAGGCGGATTCACTAACAACTGGCAATCGGGCGTGGTTCACGCGGTTTTGGACTCTGTGGTGTTGAGCTTCAGGTCGTATTGTGCAAAAACTGATGCGTTATTAATGACTAGAAATAATTTACCGACTTAGTTGTAAGTTTCTTACTAGATAGAAACTGTTTTGCAGAAACGGCAGATTGCCGATGAAATTTTCCTGTGCATAGTTATTTGACCGTGTCTATGCGCTTCTCATTTTGCATGTACTATGCAACAATATGCTACTACTTATTATCGGCGTATGATTTTTGTACGCTTTTAGGCTTGGTTTTTTAAGTGAGGTATCAAAATGGGGGCCATTTTATGCTCAAACGAGTGCCTTGTTCATGTTAACATGTAATTTTCGAATGAAGCCGATCAAACTGTTTGTTTTATTGCATATAACTCGTCCTTAAATCGTTAAATAAATCATCCAGATTTCTTGTCTAATCGAATAAAATTCCTATGGGCGTTTGTTTTGCAGAACCTTTTCGCCTTATCGAACGGTTTGTAAAGTTTGATATTCATTGCTACAGAGAGCTTTTATATATTTATATTTATATATATTGTAATTAGTTACAAATTGTTTCAAGTAGGACCAGAAGGACATACCAAATTCAGCATAAACGAAAAGTATTCTCTCGCTCACACATTTGTTTCGCGCTTACTGGTGACAAATCGGTAGGTACCCTACACAGCGTTCATTGATTAAAGTGTGCAAACAAGTCAATTGCACGGTGTCGATAAAAATATAACATTCCTTCTCGCTGTTATAAATGACGTAATACTTCTATTGAACTCTATGTTTGATTTTGTGCTATCTGTAAGTTTACTATATTTGAACACCGTATGGGCAGTTTAGGCTCGAACTGACCGGTAAAGTCAGCATTCGTCGCCTTTAGAACCAAGCTGTGCAATCTAGAGTCTATTTATCTCTACGTATACAGACAATGCATGTTGCATTATTCGTTTATTCTTAGGTGCGCTACACATCGTGCGTATGTGGATAACTTTGCGTAATATGCTAGGCTACATTTACTTTCATTTAACATGCTACTTGATTAAATTTTTTGTTTCGATAAATTATTTTTTTAAATGAAGCTTAAACAAAAAAGTAATTAAATACGAATTCTTGAAATCTTTCTGCCATGCAAAGGCGTCGACATTATTTCGAAAAATGTCTATGTTTCATTAAGCGGCAGATTAATTACGAATTACATTTTTCTTTTGCCTATTATTTAACCAATACTATATATATTCCAGTCTTTGGAGGCGAATTCAACAGGAACCACGCGAAAACGCAGCAACGGTTCGGCAAATGATAAAGGTTCCTGCAAACCTAATGGCGTCGGTTCGGTGTCAGCAAACAACCAAAATTACAGCGGTTCAACGGGTTCGTGCAACCCAAATCTATTGTCGCGCAGTGTAAGTGCTAACGCGATCCCTTCTGTGGGACTTGGGCCAGTTACCGGTCATCATTCTGGAAGGGTAAGCTAAAGGCATAACTGCAAAAATATTATCTTAAATACCTGGTTGATAAAAAAATATTATTTTTTCCATTAGTACAATAGTACAATTAAATAATCTTTGATTGCGCGGGTGGTGGTACAAATTCTTTAAATCAAGTTTGCGAGCTTGAAGTCAGTGACACGTACTGACGCGTTTCGACCTATCATGATCATCACCAAAGTACGACGGCAAACTGACTGGCGAGGATCCTTCCGCAATGGAAGGCAAAATTTGATATGCGGCTCTCACCTCTAGAAGTCTCGCAAACATTGTACTTGACTGGAAACGTCAGCTGCGCAATTTCTTTGCAGTCACGAACATTATCTTTTTGCAGCTTTCGCAACATAGATATCGGAAATACAATTAAACAATCATTGATTGCGCGGGTTGTGGTAACAATTCTTTAAATCAAGTTTGCAAGCTTGAAGAAAACACCAATCCAATTTTGCATTTAACCAGCCGTCGACCAACGTAGCAAAATTACCGTTGTTCGACGGCTGGTTAAATACAAAATGGGATTAGTGTTGACCTCAAGTTCGCAACCTTGATTTAAAGAATTTTTTCACCTTCTGCGCAACTAATGATTGTTTAATCACGCCCATTTACCTAGTGAATAGGAAGTTAGGTTTAAGAGATCTACCAATAACTAAAAATGAAACAGTTCAAACCAAATTTACTAATCAACTTAATGTTTGTCAAATTGTTTCTTGGGTGTGCTTTCCGTTGAAAAGAGGTACCAAAACCGGTTGCCTAAATATTTGGAGTAAAATGGAGGACGGTGGATGAAAAAATCTTGTTGGGTACAACATGAGCCAGGTAATTAATTCATCCGGTCGACTGGTTTCGTCCTTATTTTGGAAACTTTAATTACTGTCCAGAATTTGTCGTGGACGCGACTGGAATCGGGGCACATATGCGTCGGAGTTTTGGGCTCTATCTACTGTCTCACTCGTACTGCATGTTACACGAAATTTGCTGTCATATGCCAACCCATGTTTCTGCTTAAACTTTCTATATATATATATATATATATATATATATATATATATAACCTGAATTCTGTTTAGTCATAAGCACACACTTTGTATAAGTGTATTTTAAAATACACAAATACAAGATAAAAAACTTATTTTATTGGATGATATTCGGAATATATTTCGTATTTTATGCCCTTTTCCATTTTCGCATTCAGCTAGTGGTTGGATCAGATATCCTTTCCTGCTTGACCTAATACTTTAACTAAACTAATTTTGCCAAATGAAGCCTTTCTAAATGTAGCTTGCAATACTTTTCTTTTTGTTCTCAAAATGCGCTTTCACAGGAGCTGTTTGGCCATTTGACCATTGTAGACATGTAGTATTTTAATATTTTTCTGTAAAGCACAACCTAGTGTTTAAAAACATATTATCATGTTTTCTTTTATATTAACTGTGCTCAGGTATCCGGTGGTAGCCTGACTACGAGTGGATCAACGAACAATTTAAATACTCCAGGTGGTGGTGGTAGTGTCGGTTTATCTCGGCTGGCTGGTAATAAGCGTGGTGCCGGCTATGGCCTTACTCCTAACAGTGTTAATAGTTCCGGCACTAGTTTGGGCATGTCTGCGCAATTGACCAGCAACAGAGCTCGACGAAATAAGGCGCGTAAGACTAGCTTGGTGAGTCAGTTTTGTCCTACCTATTTTTTCAACTCTTAGTTAGCTTAGGCTTTTTGTTATCCTTGTTAATTGGAAGTAATGTCTGAACATGCTAATCAAGCGACGTTATGATTAAAAAAATGCATAAATGGAAAAAATATTTTTTTTAATTACCATTTTTCAGCATAAATGAACTAATGATTATGCGGATAGTAACCGGCATATTTGGTCTGCACAAATTCTATTTTATTGCAAGTTTCTAGGTGTTGGTTTATGCGCTTCGC
Organism: Eudiplozoon nipponicum; assembly: GCA_029291075.1. Lineage (NCBI taxonomy): Eukaryota > Metazoa > Platyhelminthes > Monogenea > Mazocraeidea > Diplozoidae > Eudiplozoon > Eudiplozoon nipponicum. The sequence continues at coordinate 74,890 of JAQBSW010001893.1, read as the reverse complement.
TGTTTCATTACTGACACATATATACAATTATGCGGGGGCGTATATCAAAGTCTTCGTGAGCAAAATGCTTCGTGTGTAGTTTCGATTCGTACTAATGAGTAACCAGTAAGCACGAAACGTATACATCTATTGTATTGCGCCTATCGTTTTTACTGGCTGGTTCTATATGAACTAGCGTATTTCTATATACGCCTTGGTATGTTACATTCATGCATAACTATCAGTTCTCGGCAATGTAGAATGTATATTTATTTTCTGACGCGTCTGGCTATTTAAGAATGATTCATATAAGCGCTCTATTTGCGACTTCGGGAACAGATTGTCATGCATATAATGACAAAAAATCAGCTCTAGAACTGAGGAGAACACGTCTTTGGTTGCCATCCAGTTTAGCGTGGGGATCATGCATGTTAACACGATGAATGATGGCATACATCAGTTAAGCCGACTTGAGCGAACTATGATTAAATTTTGCATAGGCAAGGTTCACAATAAAGCTGCCGGTGGAACTGACTATGGCTCGTCGTTGGCAGTCCTCGATCGGTCTAATTTTGAAGCCGGTTGATTCAGCCATTTGACCATAGTTTCTATTATAATGCCATTTTTGCGTACGGCTTATCTCCGTTCATGCTATATTATGCTTCCATGAGATTTTCCTTACACCACGTTTAATTCGATTAGTGGTAAGTGTGTTGTGTAAGCAAATATTAAATAGCCTTACTTTGGCGTTTTATTTTGCTTCTGCATTTTATTGAAAACGTAGTCATGTTCTTAAAAGTTTTATGCTATTTGTCATTTGTATTTTTACTTGGTATACCGATGGATAGGTAACGTCGCAAGTCGCCTTCCTCAGTGTCTTCCTAGATGCTTATGCGTGCTAGAAAGTACTTATAATGTGCCATTGGTGAAGTCGTGTAGAAGAACAGGGATAACCTTTCATAAGTGGGAACGCTGTATCACCGTGACACCTGCAAGATTTATGATTATGTCATAAGTACGATTAGTTATTGCGCATCGGTCTTCATGTGGAACATATTTGTAATTGGGCGAAAATCATTTCACCATAGTTTTTTCATTAATATTACCTGTTATAAAAAAATACATGCGGCTATATAATTAAACAAAAGTGACCAAATCTTCAGAAGTTTTTCAATCGGTTGTCAATATATATCGCGACAGAATACATTATTTTGCGTCGAATTAGTAAAAAAGTTTGGTTGATTTTACTATATCCTTTCTAACGGAGCATCATTCCTGGGCACTTCATCTGCTTCTGTTAGATTTATGGAGGCTTGTTTGCGAGCCCTTGTGTTGTTTGTCATGTCGCCAAGTGTCAGTACGTAATGAACTTACCGGACAACTTATGCATCGTTTATTTTCGTATCTGCTTGTGCCAAATTTTCTGGTTTACTGCACATTCTACTTGTCTAATTCAGCGACATAAATAATGTTAAATATGTCGCTATGTCATAACAGTTGGATACTGCTTGTGTATTAGGTATTGCGAACCTAGTAACAAATTAGTTCAAATATGTCACTAGTGATAAACTAAAGTCAGCATAAATAGAAAGTATAATCTCATGTGCACATTCGTCTCTTGCTTACTGGTGACTGATCAGTATCAGCCGGTATTACTTCCTGTACCCAGTATATATTTGAATGATTAATGTGGGATAATTGGACGGTACAATCTCCTATACGAATGTGTAAACCTGCGCTAGTAGAGCTTACTTCATCCAAAGTCTTCGACAATTCTACTTCAAAGCCAACTCACTATGGTTGTTGAGTCGGTATCTGATACCGACGCTATGATGGTCGAATAGGTACATAATACCAACAATGGTTTCCGTCTTGGTACATGGTACCAAAACAATGGATTTTACGATGTCCTTTATTTAATTAAGCAGTTTGTCAACCTGAAGTCAATATTTTGAAGCATCAGTTTGTCAATGTTTTTGTGCTTTACTTACCTGATCCCTGTTATGCCCAACAAGGTGTTTGCATCTACTGTCTTCATTGAGACTCTGGGTATTTCGACTTGACTTATTGATTGTCAAATTGTTTGTGGGATGTGCTTTCCGTAACTTGAAGTCCAAATATCTGGAGTCAAATTGAAGACAATGGATCCAAACATCTCTTTGGGAAAAACAAGGAGCAGGTGACGTTGTTGTATGACTGTTTTTAATTACAAGGATGACGGTAACTTTTCTGCTAGAACGTTGCAGAATAACACTATTCAATTCATGATGGCATGAACAGTAGAATGTCTCAAAACGCCTAATATGAAACTGAAGTTTTGTTGTTTTTTTACGAATAAACTTAAACCGTAAGAGAAGATAACGAATAAATAGTCCTGTGACATTAGTATGTGGAATATTGTAGGCCTCTGGATGCATAGTTATATTACTTATTCTCCAACAGATTACGCTAAAGAATTACAATGAGCCGCGGCCAATGAGTGCATGTATTAAACGAACAATTAAAGATGCTTGACTTATTTATACTGGTAAAATGTGGCAGAGTTCTTATCAGTTTATTAGAATCTAATCGTCGTAGCCTAGGCTATATCAGTCTACATTTTAGTTCGAAACTATGTTACTTAGAATCAGCATGAATAAGGTTTACACGTTTAAAATTTATGCATTTGGCCTCTTGAAGGCTATGCCAAAGTTGGCATGAACAAAAGTATAATCTCAAGAACAAATACATTTCGTGGCTACTGGCGACTCAATAATAGAAGCGGGTACTACTACCTATTGCGTCCACCTATATTGGTTGGGTCGTTTATGCGGATTCCATCAGAATTTATTATTAATGTATCATCCAGTCAAAACTTAATTATACATAATTCTGCCGCCAAATTGTTTATTTGTGCAGCCAGTCCTTTAATCAACGTTTCCAACCTGTCAGAAGCCATTTGTAAACTTCACACTCATGCTTTATTTTTAATCAAATATTTATAGGATTTTGCTCGGAAAAAAAGATCATTGATTAATTAAATCAAATTCAAAAATATTTATTATTTCTGTGGCTCGAAGTCTGCTTCCGTCATTGTGCTGACTGCTTCACCCTAATGCGGGCGCTTCTGCCAGGACTTCCTGTTGAATTAATGCCAGCCCTATATAGGACCCTTGGTGCGTTCTTAATCTCAAAGGTGGCTATTGCTACACTACCGTCTAACTATCACAGTTCGCAATAAACGGTTTGTTTCTTTAGATTATACTTTTTGCAAATGCTGACTTTGGTAGATCCGTCTGGTCCTATTTGTATTAGTTTCGTACCAGGTACGCAATACCTAATAAAATATGGTTACGGTTAAATTTTTTAATGAAAATTGATTTCGATGCCGTTTCGGCCCATTTTGGTGATAATATTGTTGAGAATTCCAATCGTCATAGTCATGAAAAAAATTTGTAAAGTTTTTACTGATATTTACTTTGATGCTAAGTTTGAAAATGAGGTAATGATGATTTATCGATATAATCTTTTTCATTTGTAGTGATGCTTTCATTAATGGCCTCAAGAAAAATGAACGCGTTTTTTCTTGTTTTATCGCATTAATCTTGATTTATTATGTCTATCTCAGGTTAAAATAATAACATTATATATATATATATATATATATACACACACACATATATATATATATATATAAGAATGTTGCGGTGGGCAATTGGCCAATTCATTTTTGGTGCACCATATTTGAAAACTTGGTACCTGCGAATTGTAATTGTTTGTTAAATAAAAGGATTTATTTGATAAGCTTTTCACCCGGTGCACTTATTAAGTTTTGTATTTCAAACAGGGTTGTCTTCATATTGCCCGTTTGCTTATACCTTATCATTTGTGTTTTTTGTTCGACTTCTGTTCAGTATTTTATGTCGACAAATCATTGCGTGCATGAATTACCTTTTTATTTTACTATTACTATTTTATTAAGGCTCGCATTCCAAAAGTATTATCTTTTTGTTTTATTACCCACTGGATGTTCGGTTATGTATGTGGTTATTCATAATTTTCTGTTTTTGAATTAAATCTACGTGCTGTAGCAAATGTTTATCTCTTTGTGCACGGGCATTTCACATATGCTTCTAAAGTGTAGAAATTTTCATTATTTGCACCATCATTTCTAGAAGGCTATATTTTTGTATCTGACAAATGATTATATAATTTTGCTTAAAAGTAATCGGTTGAGAATTAAACTTTAACAGCGTAAAAAATTAGCCTCATTCTTACGTCCGTGTCATTCAGAATTTAACTTTCGATGAACTTGCAGTTCATTCATAGAAATGTTTTATTTCAATACATATTTTCTGAGCCTATATAATTCTCGCAACTGATAATGCCTGTAGTTACAAATTTTATTTTATCTTCAAGGTTGACTCGAAAAAAATTCTATTGGCTTTTGAAAATATTGCAAATAAAGTAGTCAGACACAGCTGAAATTTACAAACTATGGTGTTTCAATGGAGTCGCAGAATTCTTCTGTGAAATTCGTGCATAATTATTGTGGTTTCGTGCCCATCATTTAGTTATCTACCCGTTCCCGCCTGTAAACGTGCCTGCGTAGCCCAATTCCCTTACCATTGATCTTTAAAAATCATTTATTTGTGTTCACTTTTGGTACAGAGCAAAGCAGACTGATACCACGATGATTGACTGGGTCTATAGTCACTTTTATTGTGAATTGGAAATTTACGAGCACTCCTACTCAATTCAAACGGATTGCTTCCTCTAAACAACAATTAAAAACTCTTACAACTTCTTCTGATTTTCAATTCTTCATCAAGTGAATTATTCCATCAAGTGGCTATCGATTCCAGCCGCCTTCTCGTTACTCATGTTAACGCACTCTGCTATTCATTTAGTTGAAACGTTGATACTGATACTGTACCAAGATCGAAGAGTCATGTCGTCTATGTTTTTTTAAAAAAAACTCAAACTAAAACAGCTTCGAAAGTGTATGTTCTGGCATGATAAGATGGTAAAAATTGTAAGCTTAGCATCGGCATGCAGTGTTTAAGTTAATCTTCCTGTTTTAATTGCCATATTCGATCGAGATTATATTTATTAACACAGTTACGTATCTTTTATCGTCATTGAAATTTTGTATGTGACCATCTGCGTTCTAATTGTTATAAAATCATCCATTACACCAGTTTCATTGTCATGCTTATTTTACAGCGACGAAATTGTGAGATTGCATCTGTTGATTGATTTGTGTGATAAACCAGGGTGACTTCACGTTGTGCCTGAGAATTTTTGTACTGAATTGTGTAGTGCTATCAAAAAATTTGGAGTATCAATTAAACAATCATTGATTAAACGGGTGGTGGTAACAATTATTTGAAGTAAACACCAATCCCTTTGAATTAAACTAGTCGTTGAACAACATTGCAAAATTACAATGGGATTGGTGTTTTTATATCACGCTCGCAAACTTGATTTAGATTTTTGTTACCACTACTTGCGCAATCAAATATTGTTTAATTTTATTACCTATATATATATATATATATATATATATATATATATAAGGACAAAACAACGTACTCCATGGAATAACATTGCGAAAAACAAAGGCTAACATAACGAAGAGGAGATTGGTTACGACAAATGTACAGTGGGATTGGATGAACGAATATACTAACGAATCCAGAACAATGGCTGTAGATACTGGTAGAAATAAGATTTATTAATAAATGTTATTCCATGGAGTACGTTGTTTTGTTCTTACATTTTAAAAAATGGTGAAAATAGAAACGATCAATATATATATATATATATATATATATATATATATATATATATATATATATATATGCGTAAGCTGCAAAATGTTAATGTGCTTGACTGCATAGAAATTGTGCAAACAATATTTCAAGTCAACTACAATGTACGCTTGACTACTTGAGGTGAGAGCAGCATATCTAATATTGTTTTCGATTTATATGCAATGCGGTTTGATTCTCGCTAGTCAGTACTCTGATGATGATAATGGAAGGTCGAAACGCGTCATTGCGTGCGACTGGCGGTAGTTTTGCTATATTGTTTGACAACTGGTTAAATAAAATGGGATTGGTGTTTACTACAAGCTCGCAAACTTGATTTAAAAAATTTTGGGTTTCCACCGGTTACTTTCGTGGGTGGTAGATTGGCACTATCAGTTCCGCACAGGTTCAATTGATCTACATTCCCAAGTACACACGAAGTTCGTCGTCGTGGTGGTTGGGTGCTGATTCGTCCCTACCACGAAGACGAACTCAATGCGCACTTGGAAATGGGGGTCAATCAGATTTTTGTGGAACTGCTATTGAAAATCTTCCACCCACAAAAAATCCATGGAGGCTCTAAATTAGAGTAATGATGGTTTATGTGCAGTGGCTTATTTCCATAGACCTGGCTACGTTATCAGTAAGTATCTCGTTATGGTAGTTGTGTATTGCTTCTTCTTTTATTGTTTTTGTTATTCTTAACAGCATGAATCAAAGCATATTGAGGAAAAAGACGACCATCCAAGTACAGTCGTTATCTGTAGAGCGGACGATGCTTTCGTACTAGAGCAAGATATGTGTGTGGCTTGTGGCTCGTTTGGCGTGGACAATGCTTTGCTGGCTTGTGCTCAATGCGGCCAGTGCTATCACCCTTACTGTGCAGATGTACCGCAAATCACGCGTACAATGATTGAACGCGGCTGGCGTTGTCTAGACTGCACTGTGTGTGAGGGCTGTGGTGAAACCACGAACGAGAATCTGCTGTTGCTTTGTGATGGTTGTGATATATCATATCATACCTATTGTCTTGATCCTCCTCTGAAAGAGGTGCCAAAGGTGAGGTTTATTTTGTATTCTAGCTTTGTTTACATTAATTTTGCTATAGGAGCAAATTATAAAAGCGGTCACAATAGAGTAAACTATTTTACTGACCTGTAGCAACAGAAATTTTGGCTAGACAATCGGTGTATCCCGGTAAGTCGTATCGGCAGCGTTATAGTATATTCGTTACTTTTTGAATTTAAACTGACCAATTAAGACTAACATACGAAAAGAATTTAGATAATTGTTGTCACCGCCCGTGAAATCAATGATCGTTTAAGATTTAAATTTGACTGATTATACGCCCTATATTGCTTACTCTTGGGTCCATGCAAACTAAATTATAGAATCACTTGTGTGATAGAGTCATGATGCTAAATAACCTTGTATTTAATAGAAAGTGATTGCGTCATAATAAGACAAATTTGAAATTATTTTTTAAGTCTTCTGATAAGACTAGATTTCACGGAACACCGCTGGATTAATCAGCTTGGCGTAATATAACGTTGTCATCATCTGGAAAATTAGACTTTAGGCTCTTATAAATCAAGTATTAAATAGACCAAAAGAATCAA
>JAQBSW010001893.1:0-62500 GCA_029291075.1 Eudiplozoon nipponicum | reverse complement strand
TTAAATAAGTAGATTAGTTATGAGGGAGAGTAATTTATGGTCAGACAAAAAAAATTAAGAAAATTAACTATCGGGAGAATGAATATTGCAAGTAAATTGAATAATTAATAAAAAAGTGTCTCAATATGTGTTCAATTGAGGATCCTAAAGGGTTGAATATATATAAGATAACAGATGTAGTTCGCAATTAGAAGAATTTAAAAAAAATAAATGATGAGGCAGAATTAAAATGCCAAACTTAATTCAGTATTCTTAATCTTTTCTAGTGCTATTTTCAAATTCTGATTTGTGCAACCGTCTTTATATACTAAATGGTAAGACTGTGTTCAAAATTGTAACTTAGAGTTTTTTCGCTGCTACATTCACAATGACAAACTTGATTTAATTTAAATTAATTCGCTTATCCATTTTATCATAATTTTCAGGCTACATACCTCTGTAATTCTACAATCATCCCAATCAAGTGTATGCCCTGTTTCCGCAGCACTACGGGCAAGAGCGGACTTGATAACATGTCCACATTTACATGCAGATATGTGCACTTTTCTTAATGGATCTGGTGCATTGTTTTACTAACATACATGAGACTAAAATCAATGCGTGGGAGCTCTGGATTTTAAACGACGATTAAGTGTTGATCATCTGTTCATATTAAAAGAAAGTAAATTGACGGCTGGGCACAATAGAGATGTACCCGCTTCAATTTACTTCACATTTAGGAATCAATTTTACAAAAACATTAAATCGGGATCTCAATAAGTCAAATTTTATCGGTTCTAACGAAAAAATATTTTTGCATTATTTGGTAAATATCTATTCGAAAATACACAATTGATGCCCAAATTTTACCTACGCTTCTTGGAAGAAATATTAATGATCTAGAAACATGTTGATGATGAGTTTGTAAATTTCTCATTCTTAGGTAATATAATGAGTCAACTTCAAACTACGATTCAAATGTACTATCAATTTTGGATGTCAAATTAATCAGAAATTGTCAGAAATTAAAAAGAGGTACTTAAATGAAAGATACTTATTCAGGAATCATTCATAATTTCAAGTCAAATCACTTGATTCGTGTGAAAATTAGTATACTAAAATCCTCAACAATAAGAAGCCTTAGTTTAACAGATATTAAACATAGGAAATTGGAATTAGGTAGAATGCGTGAAATAATGTAGTCTAATTATCGCACCCATATATTTATAAGAGCAACAATTATAGATGTCAATAGAAAATTTAATCCTAATTTAGGTCACGCAAAATCTGATAGTATAAAGAAGGATTGTAGGGTCATAGTATTACCAAACTCCAGATTAAGCATAAAAGTACAAAAATATTTATTAATTATATACTGATTGTTGCAGAGAACTAATATATTTACAATTATGTATGAGGTGTTGCACACCTAGTGACAAATTAGTTTAAATAAGACCAGAAGAATAAACCAAATTCAGCATGAACGAAAGGTATAACCTCATGTGCGCATTCATTTCATGCTCACTGTCAATTCATCAGTAGGTACCGTTATCTCACCCTGTACCCACTACATAATTGATTGAGTAATGTGGGAAAAACAGACGGCACTCTCTGCTATTTGAATATGTATACCTGCAGTAGGAAAGCAAACTTCATAGAAAGTATTCGGCAATGCGATTTCAGAACCTACTCACTATATATTATATATACCGAGCACAGAAATGAAACCAAAATTATTGCTGTTGCGTCCGTACAGGATTGCAAAAAACTACGGTTACCGAAAATATATATTGAATCTGCACTGTGGTTCCCGACTCGGTTCATGGTACCAACACAATAGAATACAATATATGATAAATATTACCAAAATTGAGAATTACAACTATTTCTGAACAACTGTTACTCCAGAAAATCAAAGTTCTCTGTCCTTGATAAATAATAATTATCACTTTCCGTGGTAATAATGACATAATTTAATTAAATAGTTTACAGTTAGGTACGTTTTGTAGCATTATCGAAGATTATCTATGAAGTTATTTCTACCACTGCAGGTTTACACATTTTTCTATGAAATTGTACCATCCAATTGTTCTACATTCCGTAAACAAATATGTTGTGGGTACAGTGCGTGATACCGGTTCTTACTGAGGAATCCCCAATAAGCAAAAAAAGAACGTGCACATGAAATTATACTTTCCGTTCATGCTGACTTTGGCTTATCCTTCTGGTCTTATTTGATCTAATTTGTACTTGGTGCGCAAAGCCTAATACATAATTGTAAAACAAATATGATTAAAATACAAGTTGATAACAGTTTAAAGAAAGTCTCTTATCGAGGGCATTAGGTTCCCTTAAAAATAGTGCGATGTAATAAAGAGTGTATGATAGTTCGTGCAAATTTTGTAGTCTCATGTATGTCAGAGAAACCATGCGCCCAATCAAAGTGTTAAGAGAAGAACACAGAACTGCATGCCATTTTTGACATGTTACTAGGTCTGATTTTGCCCGCTATGCAGTAGAGACTGGACATAAAATTAGCTGAAATGACTGTAGGCGCATAGCGATATGTAGTCGTTACAAAATGAAATTGAATCAAGAGAGAATATTATGAAAGAAACAGTGGTGGAAAAACTTCTAAGCTCGATTCTGATGACTAAATTAATATATGGTGGGAAAGGAAAGAATCTGAAACTAGCTACAACGAATGAATTAGAATATTGAATTCAATTTATTTTTTTAATACTGATTCCTCAATTATTTATAGTACAATTCGTAAATATTTAATCCCTTTACAGTTATCTATTATATATTTGATAATTTACAGCTTTTAGTGAATTGAAATATTATCAATGGAATTTTTTTATCTACACATTTAATTTATCACTATCATATTTTTATTAATCAATTTTAATATTTAGACTAATGAAATATCACTTTCTTGGCTTTACACAGCAGATACAGATATTAACCCATACGAAATGTGCGCCTGCCAGGTGAAAATTTAGTTACCTTTAAAATTGATTAAGTACACACATAACGACTGATTATATAATTTTATAAAATTGAATAGGTACCCATAAATCCTCAACATGTCACAAGCTAAAATCTGTCAGTCATACAGCAGTTAACTAAATTGTGAATCATTGTAGACTCGCAGTGTGGGATATCGAGATCTCTGAAAATCAGTAAGGCTACCATTGAGAATCGACGCTACAATGGATATTAACGATTCCGAGAAAATAACCAAAGCCTACTCAGTCTTTCCAGCAGTATGAAACCTGGTTAATTTAATGAGTTAAGCAAGTGCACGTTTTTCGTTTGAACAGCGGCCCGAAAGTGCAAATGTAATGAGAAAGTACACGGCAAATGGATCGATTTAACACCGATCAATGCTTATGCTATGATATTCCTTTATAAACTGCTCATAAGTTGACTTCATTAGCCATGCAAAAATTGGGTCGCACTCCCACATGCCACAGGCGGCGAATTCACGAAGTCGATATGCAAAAAGTGAGTTCGCTCCGTGACATTGAAGGTAATATAGGTAAACGTTTCTCTGTTCTGTGCATGACACTGATACTATGTAGCGAACATCCGACAGCAGCTCTGACATATTTTTACATGGACGTCAAATACATCCGTGAGTACACCGTATGGATGAGACGTCCTTTGCTTCGATGTTCCAGCGTGTCAAGCCGAAATGTGATCAGTTCTGTACGTATGGACCGCGGAAAAAACCATGTTAATGCTTGAACTTTGTTTCGAACCCGTAGCTAATTTTGAAGGATCAATGCTCTATATTGTGCCGACACCAGTTTCCCGATTTGTGGCGGCTTAATTTTTTTGAGACACATTGCATCGATGACTTGTACATCTGACAGCTTAGTATGTGACGAAATTCAAACGACAGATGTTCTGTTGATTGTGTGGGTTGCATTATATTCAATAGATTTTTGATAGTACAACACTACGTCATATTTCTCGAGACTTTCTAAAGCCTAACCACCTAAATACGTTTCGGTATATAGTGAAAAACAATGCAAAAATGCATTGTGATCAGATAAGGCATTTAAAAATATCTAGGCACTCAAATTGCACATTTTACTGCTAGTAGCACTTTTTCAGGACCAATGTATTTTCCTACGGTGTTATGAGAATGCACTTACATATTTTGCTGGGCGCTCATCAGCCGGTACTAATGGTCCTTTTTTCATCTGAGGCCTTTGTCACAATTAGCATACGTCCTACTGGAAAAGTGAGAATAGTGGCGTTTAACAATTTCCACATACAGATTACAAACTCTGCCTTAACTTCCATCGTTCACTGCAACAGTATTTCAGCACTGGTTGACTTCGACAAGGATTGTTGAGTGACCGTAATTCCTCAATGTATGAGCCATAGAAATTCATCATAAAAAAACACCGTCTTACTGTTTGCCAGTTGGGGGGTTCGCATAATATTTAATCTACTGACTAGCAGCTATCTTTGAAATTTGAATGGAACAAAAACCAAACTTGTCGACCGAACAGTACATTTTAAAGATCAACATGTTATTGCTATTTTACGGCTTCGAGCAAAAGTTTCTCATTCGCTAATCTATGGTGAATTAATTAATTATATCGTAAATTTAGGCTTTCGCTCATTTTAAATCATTGAAAAAATTTCAAACACTATTTTAAGGGACATTTTTGACTTCTTCACATCATGTATTACCTAAGAAAATGGATATTATTCTTTATGTGTCAGCACACAAATTTTCTAGTCGCCTACAAAACGGAATACAATTTGCTAAAAGCCCTACTATTTCCCAAGCTCGTAAAACTAATTGCCACCAGTTAGTTGCAAAATAACCGCACAATGCAGGCATGAGTTAAGGGCTGGGCATAATCATTTCGTTTAATTGCCAAAAATCAATCACATGTCAAAGAAAAACTTCGTTAATCGTAACGTGAGCTATCGGTGTAATGGTCAATGCTTGCAGAACCACCTAAAGTTTCTATTTCGTTCTACGGCAGATTCGCTGTCGTTGTATATTTTTGCTCTACGCCTCGGCGTGAATAAAGAAGATATATTTTACATGTCAATCGTCGATAATGGGATATATAAATAAATAAATAAATAGATTTATATATATATATATATATATATATATATATATATATATATATATATATATATATATATATATATATGATGTCCATTCCTTTTTAATTAAACAGTATTCTTATAATTAGGAAAACACAAATAACAAAGTGTTATTTGTGTTTTCCTAATTATAAGAATATATATATATATATATATACAAAATTTAAAAATATCTTAAATTATCTCGAAGCAGAATGGCTTATTACTGTCCCTTATAAAAAGATTTCAATACATTTTATTGTCTGTCGAGCGCAATATTGCATTTATTGTAAAATGGACCGATATTGTCTTGATTCATTCACCAACGTACACCAGAAAGGATCTCTACTTAGCCTCGATTGTAGTTGTTTAACCAGCACAATCAAATCTCAAAAACAGGTGAGAATGGCTCTATTAGTGATGCTGCGGTTCAAAATGTGAGTTTATGGTCATATCTATATCCCTTGATGCTGGTGACTTAATGAGTTGCGAAAGTTTATAAGACATTGAATATCAACGCCCATAAATGATACGCTGAGCGGGATGCGAAGTGCCAACAGAGGAAACGTCATTCATGTACGATGTTGAGGCTTGATTCACCGGTTATATCATTAACTCTGATTCGATTGCCACCATGGCTGGTAATTGGAGAGCTAAGATTTTTACATCTAGGTAGATAGGCCTGCTATGCAGAACGCTATATATGGCAAGATGAAGCAGTCTTGGCCATATACCATAAACTAGAACATCCAATAAAGACAAGTAATTGCTTGCTGCTTTGGATGTAAACACTGAAGGAGGTCCGTGTGCCGCGGACTGGGCTCGGTTGTTATTATTGCATTTGCTCAAGCGAAATGGGTCTCTTATGTCGTGTCAAACAATGCTCGCAATAAACATTTCAACATGGCCAACTCCAATTGTTAACAAATCTTCTGTTATTTAATTAATATGCCCGGCTATTATTCGTACCAGCTCTTCTACCGAAGAATAACAAATCATATTACTTTCCGCGACCATGATTCATTTATTGTGCCAAAATATACCGGGATTTGCTTGCCAAAAATGCGCCATTAGAAAAAGTAATTTAAATAACAAATATGGATTTATTATTATTTCCAAAGGCTAAGCTGCCATCCACAGCACACTCTGAAATGTTCGGCTATTTCATGTGTAAATCAAAATCAGCCCCAAGGTGAGCCATAGGCGACTTCTGGCCTCGAGGTTTGGCAATGCAAAATTTAACCCCGTTCAGTTTAAAATAATATTCCTAGTAGAACATTTTTTCTCTGAATACTAATTGTTGTACAATACTTTTATCTCCTGGTACATTAGTGTCTTGTGTAGATTTACAAATTTTGGCATTTAAAATTTTCCGATGGTTATTTTCTTGGCTAAAATTGTGCAGTTTGCAATCTACTATACCAATTAAACGGTATAATTATGCATATTTATTTCATTGAATCATTTTCTGCAAGTTGCTGGTAAAATGTTTCTTTTTAAGTTTGCCTCAGTTAAGCATATCTTTTCGATTTAAATTAGCCTAAAGACATTATACGACAATGAGACATGACAATAACAAATAAAACTAAATTGTAGTGAGAAATTATATTTTCTAGACTAAAGAAGCAATACAAACATATAAATTTAAACGGATGATCGTGTAAAATAGGGTTTCTTCTTATTATTTAAATTCATCAATGCCAGTTTAGCCCGAATACCATTATATGCCTTTTTTCTGTTTACACAAATCAGATTTCCATTTGTTTAGCCCAACCCCATTTATAAATTGATAATTGATTTCTTTTAATTAAAAGAGTATTTTAAAGGCCATATCGGGTAGCCATTTGGTTGAGTTTTTTTATAATATACTGAGTAATTTCATAACTAAATAAGCTGAAAAAAGAAAAGATAAATAGATGTTGTGGTGCATTTCTGTGCCCTGAGAACAATATGTATTGCACTTAAAATCTATGAGGTTATTTTCTCAGTTATTTCTATTTGATTACAAATAAACAAGGTTTTAAAGCTGTGCCCCAAGTATTTAAGCACTATTTCGTCAATATTTTAAAAATCATGAATTTAATAATACAATTTATTATATAGTATAATTGTTTTTCAGACAAATGACGGAGTCAAATACTTTATTAAATGACGGAGTCAATGATTAAAAAGGAGATCTAAAATAAAAAGGAAAAAATAATGGGCCAGAAGAATAATAATCTAGTTAAAATTTGAATTTGAGTAGGGCGTTATTTCACAAAAAAGAAAGTAGAATCGTCTAAAATGATAAAATTCAATGTAGCTATAGTCTGTAGCCATAGACATTTGCGACCTGATGATCAGCTGACACTAGTTAATTTGCTCAGCATGAGGTTTACGGGATCTAATAATATCATCATCCAATTTCCTATGAATCTATTATTTCGGCATGTTTCGGGTGCTAAAATTAACTTCGGCCACTGGAAACATGACAGATGATGTTCATCAGCACTGGTTGGCAGAAAAACTGAGAGATGGTAACTTTTGAATACAAACCAGGCTTACTACGTATTGGTGACCTAGTGTTCTTTTATAGCTTACAAATAATTATGAATTATACGAACTATATTGAATCCATACTGCATCGGCCGTCGAACTGGAGAAAAAGGGTCGACTTATCTGCTGGTTCGAGCGTAGTGGCTAAGCAAAATCAGGCTACTGAAGACACTTTCTTTTCCGATTCTGCGAATTTTTATTATAATTTCTAGTCTGGATCAACCAATAACGCTTTTCGAGATACAATGAATATGATATGTGTTAATAATATCCCTGAGCCTAATGCCGAATTGTTAAATTTAAAAAAATACATTAAATAAAATACTATTCGTTACACCAAGGGTAGATCAGAATGTCAGCTCATTTAATGTTCAAAAGGCTCGCAAACTTACGTTAGATAAATTATAAATCGATATATGTGGCGTACCTATAACCAGAATGCAGGTCCCTATGAATATTACAAAACTGAGTGCACCATTCTTATCTAAGCGTTATTGGCTTCAATATCCGTTTCAACGCAATTTTATCA
The DNA here is from genome assembly GCA_029291075.1 of Eudiplozoon nipponicum. Lineage (NCBI taxonomy): Eukaryota > Metazoa > Platyhelminthes > Monogenea > Mazocraeidea > Diplozoidae > Eudiplozoon > Eudiplozoon nipponicum. The sequence goes on along the minus strand of JAQBSW010001893.1, from coordinate 54,333 downwards.
AACATCAATATTGGGGCGTCAGTGTTGACCTCAGCAAACAAACGGAGGCTTGTTTAATTGAATTTATTCCTGCAAACATCCGACTTTGTGCATCACGTTTAAAGAACTCTATTGAAAAGAATGCCAGAAAATCGTATTAATCCTACTAAATTTATCTAATAATTAAATAAAGAAGATTAGTTATAGTATTGGTTATGAGTGCCATGAATGATCGAGATGGGTGTTTAAGCAAAGCAGAGTTTTATCTAGATGGCTGAGAAACCATAAACTGAATGCGCAGAGATAATGGTGAACTACTTTTTGATAGTTGCGGGGATCATAATTTATACTTTATTTGGACGAACTTTAGGTATATTGAAAGATGTTGCTCTACATGGTGACCTCCAGCTCCAAGACAGTGGTTGACTCAAATAGATCATGTATCAATTAGTTATAGATGGGGTGCATGCATCCAGGTTTGTCGATTGTTTTGAAACATTGTAGATTCGCATTAAAACTTTCCGGAAAAATAAATAAAAATGAATTCCAAATAGGTGTAAGCAAACTCGAACAAGCATCCTTCCGATGAAAATATGAAAATATTCTAAAATCAAAGCTAACTAGTCTTGATGGCAAAAAGTAGAATTTATTTTGGACAAAGATAAGTTCCACTACACACAATGCAGGTACTAATTTATGTTGCACGTCAGGCTCCGATAGCAATAAACATGGGATTTCTGTAAAATCTATGGAGTTACTCAATACAAGGCACCAAATTTCACCTGTCTCGGATAATAATAATACCCGTCGTAATGTAGGACATCAATTAAAGCGCAGTCTAAAAGTCAATATTGAATCCTTTTGGACCAGAAAGGCTGAAGAAATGGAAGAAGTGTTCGGATCAGATAATAGTCGCTGTTTTTTCCAACTTATTCGCGCGACAGGTCCAAAAAAAATTAAAAGTTAGTGAAACTATAAATTTTAGTAACAACCATCCAATAACATAAATCGTCTTAATAGATGGGCTGCACACTTCAAAATCAATTTTTTGGCACCTGCCTCAGTTCCAATTCCCGAAAGCATGTCTGTATTAACAATGTGGAATGTTAATCTCGAAGAACCATCAGTGTTAGAAATATGGGATACAAATAATATCTCCAAAATGTCGCAAAGACACAGGAACTGATGATTTGATTCCGTGATTATTTAAGGATGGTGGCGATATATTTTGGCAGCATTGAATAAACTTTTGGTACTATATAGAATGAGGAGACCGTACCGCTTAATTGGATTGCGTCGACGATCATTCCTATCTTCAAAAAAGACTATAGTAATTCGTGTGATAGTCATCGTTGTGTAAGCTCGAATCTTGTCATGTCTAGGTTATTTGTTACGATTATCGTGCGTCGTCCTAGTGCTTCACGTGAATCACAAACTAAAGAAGAACAGGCCGGATTGCGCTAGACCCGAGGTTGTATAGATAATAAATTTACGTTAATGCAAGTTCTTGAACAGCAACGTGTTTATCGCCGTCTCAAAATAGTCGTTTCCAAGGGTGCAATTGACTCAGTGTATCGCAACATTTTATTTGATACATATTACTTTAGCTCGGTCACAGTTATCGTACGTTCTCAATTGGTTTGCCCAATAGAGCACTTTTCTCTCACTCTGTGCCCGATTGGCGTAAGAAATATGATGGGCAGATTTTGACATAGCAGAAAATATTAAAGTCAACTACATCGAATTTGAGTAGTGTTGGGCCCACTCGTCTGCCATTACGGGGTGCACGAGGGCATAATTAATCTTGGCTCCAATCCCCGTGATATTATTATTATTATTAGTAGTAGTAGTAGATTCATCTTTGCAACTCTCTTTTTTTGTTTGCGCAGAGTCAACTGTTATGTTTGTTTTGTTTCTAACCTGATGTAATGAAAACCACAAAGAAACTCTTTTGTTGATATTGTCTTTCCTTAATTCTGCTTTGGTCATGATGGTGTTGTATAGAGGATTAGTTTGCCTCTCTCCTGTGTGTTATCTAGATAAATATACTCTTAGTAACAAAGTAGGTTCTCTATCTCATAAATCTTACTAATAAATTGTGTACCTAAATTATTCTATTTGTTGATATTTATCAAAATTTTCTTATTTTATTTTGTTTCTCCCCATATGATTAACTGACAATGAAACATTAGTTACTGTTGGGTTTTGTATTGCTGTTCATGTTGATATCTAAATTATCCAAAAAAATCAGACAATTACATTTCTAATGCAAAAACTTCTATTAAACATGTTAACAATGTATAATTAATTATCTTAAAACTAATTAGGGGATTACAGCTACACAGGTTTTATCCAGTGGTAAACCATAGGAGTTGGTGTATAAATCAACGTATATGTGGAAATTGAACCAGGAATTGCATGAGAAAGTATCATGATGGTTCCGTGCATGAATTTCCACCGTGATCTTAATGCAGCTTTTACAAGAAAAAAGCTCATTCACCAGGCAGAAACGTACAGAAGAAGTAAGGCTGGTGTATATTACCTTTGTAACACCACAAACGGCCTCGTTAATAGTTGCTATCAATCCACTCACTTTGGTTGCGTTTGTGGGTGATAAATTTGAGGCAACATCGTTAGTAACACCGAATTTCACAGTAAAATAAAGCACAAATGTACAGTTAAAGGCCGCCAACGGCTATCGAATCACAACACATAACTTGGTGAAATTCAGAGTTTAACTAAGTCTACATCGAGTATTGCTGCTGATGTTTGTCGTCACGGACGTGTCACATCGCATTTTAGGCCTAGATTCTTTGGCGAAATATAGACCGGTGACGGATACAGCTAAAGTTATTTTGGTAGATCCCGTTTCAAAATAAATTATACTCACCTTTCTTGGTAGTGTCGGTCATGCAAGATCAAGGACTCATACAAATCCACTCATCCACGAGTACGTGAAATTGTCAGTAGTGTTCCCATGATGGCGTAACCAGAAACAAGACCGATGAGGAATCTCTAAGAACTGAAATCCTCTAAGTCTAACTCGCGCCAGTGTTGGGATTCAACCGATCATCAATTGTTTGAACGAATAAAAAGGTCCTATTAAACAACACACTACAATACTTGCTGATCAACCGAACACACTGTTCAAATTTGCCTACGACGCATCCGTTCAAGCCATGGGAGCTACACTAAAACAAGAAGTCGTCGGTGAACCGCATCATATATTTTTTTATTCCAGAAGATGCACTAAGGAAATATTTAGCAATAGAAAGAGAATTTCTAGATCTGCACGGTTTCTGCCTATATTTCGAATGACATCTTGTGGTTTCCACGAGACCGTCGCCACATGATATTTCGCGAATATCAAAATCCGAGTCTGTCTGATGTGGATGGCACAAAAACAATGCTACAAGAACGTTTCGTTTGGCCGACTATTTGACGAAATATTATGAAATAGGTAAAAGCACGGCGGTCACGTCATCTCTAAAAAGTCTTTTATCGCACACATTCAGGAATTGGGCCGTTTCTAGCTGCCTAATGCACGTTTCAGGATCATCCATGATGATATTATTGCTCCTAGTAAGTCTCGCCAAAACAACTAGTAACAATAGCGTTAGCTAGTCAAGGTTTAGACACCGATTTTTAAGCGTTCTTGCTGCACTGGATACCACGATTTGGAGTGCCAGATGTAATAGTAAATAACCAAGTTGCCAAATTCATGACACGTATTTTCCACGATATTCTAAAATTCCTGGGACTCGACATACGAAAAACAAAAACGTTCAATCCTAAATGAAGTGATCTTGTTGAACGCTAGCATCGCGAGTTATAGGCGGCGTTATGTGCATCTAGCGAACAGTCCAAATGGTTTACCACAAAACAATTATTACTGCTTGTTATTGTGGTAGCCACCAGCAGTGCAGGCTACACAGTAACTACAGCACATTCTGAATAGTTTGCATTCTGCAACCAATTTCGTAACGTCGTCTGTCAATTCATGTTTTGAATGCATAAGATACATCTAAGCAAACCTAAGTCCGAATTGACGCTTTTAATTCTGAAATGATGCAAAAATTTACCAAACCCCTTTCGATAAATAAGTGTGGCCCCACGTGTTTGGTGATGGATCAGTCATAAACTGCTGTCTATTGACCAGTTGAAGCTTGCATTCGAATTCCGCATTCTAACTCCAATTATAACTGGAAGGGATAACGATCAACAACATGGACCATCATTTTGTCCAGCTTCAACCAGTATGTCGGAGTATAAAAGCAAAGTGAAATGACAAGAACTACATTAAAACATATTGAAGAAACTAGAAAAAGTACCTATAAATGAATTAGATTTAAAATTGACTTAAATTTTGTCAATTTTGACGTCGGTTAGTTTAGCACGCTCCTTTTCAGAGACACTTACATTCCAACATGTACAAAACTATAATTAAACACGACAGTTCGGTTTATTGGAGCTCAAAATTTTTAGCTAAATAAAGTCTGTATTACTGCTCATCATGTCATTTTTCTTGAGCAGACTGTTGTTTGCTTAAATTCTTCGCCCTTCTTAATTTAATTACCTGCAAGAAATATAGACTGAATGCACAAAGATTTGCATTGAGAGTGTTTTAGCTTTTGGGGTTAAACTGGACTTAAGTATTTTGCATGCTTATTGTGCAGAACATGTCAACATATGTTATTTTTTAATACAGATATTATTTTTAGACTCATTAGGGCTTTTTACTTCTTGGGTGTAGCAACTGATATAAACAACCGGAAATATCGCGTATAACGTAGAGATTATCCGATTAATATATATTCTTAAATATATATATATATATATATATATATATATATATATATACATATATATATATATATATATATATAATGTTCAGGTATTGCACTGATTAACACATTTTCTTTCCTCATCTTTAGTTGAATATCAATTTTTGTTTAGTTTAAGATTCCCTCCGAGAGTTATTGTCGAAGTCAAACATGACTCGCAAAGCTTTTATCAAAGATAATTCTAACTATAAATATTTGAAATAATAGAAAAAGTCTCCTCGCAAAAGTTGCATTCACATGCTATTTGTTTTCCTCTACAACTAGGCAGAAAATATCTTATAGAATATTTAGATAAAAGCTTCTATTCGTTTAAATACTCACTTGATTTCTTACATATAAATGTCGTAAAAAAATTAATATTCGCGGGTATCAAGTCAGTCAATTTCATAAAACTGTTGTTCAACTTTAGCTTATTCTAAGAGCCGTTGTATAAGTACTTATTTATACATTGCGAACTGAATTCTAATGACAGGTTTATGATTATATTCTTTTGGAATACGAGTCTAAATAAAATTCATAGTACCTTTCTATCTGCAAGCAGAAAAAATTATCAGATACTAAAACCCTTGCTCTCATATTCTTCTCAAGTATTTACAATTAAACATTTTTTATACATAAATTAAAAGACCAAACAAAATAGAAAAAATGTAAATATGGGGAGACTGTAAATTAAAGGAAAAACAAATCAAATGCATGCATCACCTCCAGTTCAAGCTCAATGCCTGAACATGCTGAAATTTGTTTATCCATAAAGCTTCGTTTGTGGATAACTCCCTGCTGTTACTGAGAACATACGTGTGAGGTTTAAACGATGTGTTGCGCAATTGGAGACGAATATTCACCATTTGATTTAAGACAGGCGTTTAAGTTGCAATATTCTCTCATTTGAGAAATTAACCGTCTGTTCAATCGGCCTTCGTAATTTGATCAACAACTTGCGCATTTATATTAGTATATAATATTTTATGTCGACAATAACAGCTGCTTCTCTTTGATTGTTGGTAAAGGCAAGCGTGTTACCTTATATGACATTAAATGTGAGCATTAATGTAGTTTCAACTTTCTTTTGTTCTGTTGGGGAAACTACATCCCCTAAATTGGATGTTTAGATAGACTTCTTTATTTTCTGCTCCGAAATACGTCTGATTCTGTCGACTTCCTTTTTTAATTATTGATTCCCAAAATTGTCTGAGATAGCCAATAGAACATAAATCGGTTATTGCATTATTATATTCGTTATCGTTTAAATCCTGACTAACCAACCTATCAATTCTTAAAAAGCAACTACGAAATGTTGATAATTTATATTGGAAAGTCACAAAACTGCCGTAATGCAAATTCTGTGCAAACCAAGTTGGTTTATGGTAAATTATTCTATTTAATTTACTATTAGTATATTTCTTTACTAGTTCATCTAAGAAAGGCAGACAATCATCTTTCGCTTGCTCCGACGTAAAAACTGATATTTTTATGCGCTTTGTTGAAAATTGGATGCAATTTTCTAATTGCAATCTGTTATTAAAGAGAAGACGAATATCATCCAGGTACCGTTTATATTGAGCACATTTACCTATTTCACTCCTTAATGATGTGTTCGCTATATGCTCTAAGAAAATCTCAGTCAACTCTGGAGATAGGGTGCTCCCCATTGCTAAACCATAAGTCTGTTCAGGCATTGAACTTGAACTGGAGATAATGCATGCAATTGATTAGTTTTTCTTTAATTCACATTCACTCCATGATAAAAATTTTCTATTTTTGTATTGACTTTCAATTTATATATAGAGAAATGTTCGTTTGTAGACACTTGCAAAGAATATGAGAAAGAAAGGACTCTTATATCTGATAAAATTGCTCCTTCTTTTTGCATTTGAAAAGGGTACTATGCATTTTGATTATATATATTTTTAGTTGGAATAAACTAAACATTACGTCATGAGGTATAGGTTATTAATCTAATTGGCCTGTTTCATTTTTACTGAAAATTTACAAGTGGTAGTAGAGTAGAAGCAGAGCATTTGCTATCGTACGCAAAGTTTATTATGTACCTGCAACATATATATATATATATATATATATACATGTATATATAAATATAATGTCAATATAGAACAAATATTTATTCAGGTAGCAAAGAAATTTCATCCAGTAGACCGTTTGCGTCATTATTATATCTCTTCAAGTACTTTATAGTATTTTCTCTACTCGTACCGCATACTACGCGCAATTTCATGTGATTTACCAACTTTTCTTTCTGGTTAGCGCCTCCGTAAAATTGCTAATAGTTTGCGACATGGATGGCACGGAGGACAGAGTTCTTGACCCTGTTAAGTGTCCCGTCCGCGGCATGCTCTAGATAGTACTTAAAAAGGTCCAAATAAGAACAATACCTGCTTCTTCGAAGAATTCTTAGTTTAAAATGCCAAAAAATATAAAGAATTGTGCAACTGGATTTTTTAAACACGTATACATAACTGATATATTAAGTAAAGAGAAAGTAAAAACAGCAATTTTGATGAAATATGTTTGGTTTGTGATCACCGAGTGCATGTTGGAAAACTCCTCAATAAAATCCATTAATGACATCCGAATATTATTGTTATATTGTTCGACGACTGGTTAAATACATTGGGATTGGTGTTTACATCAAGTTCGCAAACTTGATTTAAACAATTGTTACCACCACCCGCGCTATCAATTATTGTTTAATCCGAATAATAGTTTTGCAATTAAAAACGTGTAGGATGTTTCTCTAGCATTTTTTGATGTGTTGCTCAAACGTAGAAAAGGAAGAAAACATGGGCAATGTTATATTTACATTTAATAAGATCCTGCCAATTGAAATGAAATCATGTCTTAGTTAAAACGCAATGTTGTCGAGCATTACGCATTTTTTCGATAGTGTCATAGCAGACGGAGATAACGTGCGTAATACTCTCATCAGTAATGGTTACCCATTACATTTAATAGACAGGTATAAGCTTAACGATATAATAAAATCCGCTGTGAACCGTTGTAATGTCGATAAAAAAACGGTGTATATTCATTTAAAGTGCAAAGCGAAAAGGCAACGAAGCGCATAACAGAAAGATTGCGTTCCGCTTTGGCCTTTACACTTTGTGCAGCTGACTTATTTCTGATAGCATCCACTACCAAACTTCCTCTTCCTAGTGTGAAAGATAATATTCCATTGTATCTAATGTTGTTCCTGTGGTAAATCATTTTAAGATAGATGCGATAGACGGTTGAATTCATGCTTCTCAGAGGCCATACCCACCTGGTTGTAGCAGAATAAGATATGTGTTGCACGTACGTCTATAAGAAAACAAGTTATGACCAATAAGAATTGAGGCATGCTAATAAAATTACATTTCAATTTTACTAAAAACTAGATTTGTTGGTAAGCTTCACTATTTGGAAGATATTACGCGGTGGGGCTTTCCAAGCCTTAGTTAACATTGTGCTTAGTTACATTTCATCTCTGTTTTTCAACATTTTACACTTATATATATATATGTATATATATATATATATATATATATATATATATATATATATATATATATATATATACGAATATACATATGCTTACGGGGCTTAAATAAAATTTTCATCAGGTTTGTGTTCCCAGTAGTGAACTTGTACCACTTCTAAAAGCGTCAGTTAAGCTTAAGTAACCCTAAATTAGCAATCATTAATTTTGGCGTGATAATAACGGGTTTATTCAGAATTGCTAAATAATTTCTATTTTTTATGCTCAAGATATAGCAAATTTCGCTCGCAGATAAAAGAACGCTGAAGCCAATAACGAGGCATCGTGCTATAAATTAACGCCATAGAAGTGCAATTTCTAGATTAGTTAAACGTGATACAGGGGACTGTTTATTGAAATTCTGATCATGATATTAGATAACATTAAACTCTGCGTAGCTACGTTATTATTAATCACAAAATAAATGGTCAAAATATAGGATTCTTGTCATTATATATTTGGGATAGCACAATCGTGATTTATTAGTCTATATTATTAGTTTCTTTATTTCTTTATAGAATCTTTGTTTTGTAATGAGTTATTAAGATCAAGCTGCGTTATTGCGTAATTAAGAACCTTATTCAAATGCTACCTGCCGCGAAAATTAGTTTAGATGCCAACCTCAAAAGAAGCCCATTGTATTTACTCGCTAAATTTATATTAATTTGTATTAGGTGTTGAGGTCCTAGTAACAAGTATGTTCAAAAGGTTGCACAGCGATATGCCAAAGTTAACATGATCAATATGTGCAATTTCTTGTAACATGCATTTCGTGTTTCTTCCAAATGTTGCTTAAATTAGAATTCTTATTCCATTGTATAGAAAGTCTTTTTTAGTGTCTAAAAACGCTCATACGCTTTATCTTCGCCAACATTAGAAGTATACAGATATGCAAATTTTTCTGCTAACATTACCGGAAATGGCGTATTAATCCATGAAGAAATTATAATGCGCATTATCTCGTGTAAAAATGGGAAAATTACCATTAACCACATTCTCCGCGTCAATAATTGTGTTAGTTTTAATTTGTCACATTGGTTCAAAATTGTATTTCTTTTATATTCGAGAAGTAAATAAAAGAAAAATATTCCCCGTTTTTAACAAAATTTATATTCATTTGGCCAAATAAAATAATTTTAAGAATATTCAGATAGTTATTTTAGAATAGAAGGCTCTCGTGAGAGAGCTACGATAAAGTCTAATTTAAATACATGATAAAGCGAATTTTTTTCTCAATTGATGTGTTCATCCAAAGCTAAATTAATAACATTTTTACCTTTAATATAAAATTATTAATAGCTATATATTTATTATTTTTAATGTAAAAGAACTGTAAATTTTTTAAACTATTACTTTTGACTTTCGCAATTAATTGGGCTGCTAAATGTTTTGGAGAGGAATTTAGAAATAAAAAAACTTGTAAAGTACAGTTTTGTACGGTGTTTGCTTTTTATCTTCTAGAATTTGTGAGTTCTGTAGATCTTAATAAGTCTTACTATTACATTTTCGGTATGTAAGTGAACTCTGAATCTCTTTTTCCTCTAAATTATCATTAAGTCAGCAAAACGTTAATCATCCATTCCATACTTGAGAGATGTTTAGCTTCATAAGAAATCTATGGATAGGATATTGGATTTATTTCTATGAAAAAAAGTTGCCAATTAAAAGATAGAATTGAAAGTGCATCGCAAACCACATATAGGCAAGTTAGTGAAAGTTTAAAAACTAATAAAGTTTCATTTAAGTGATTTTTCATAACAAAGTTTGGCATATATATGCTACTCCATTCACTATAAAACAAGGATAATATAAGTCCCATGCTAACTTAATCACGCATAGCAAATATTTAAAAATTCGAAATCTCACATATTTACAAACAAAATTTAACATCAAATTTCAAATATGATGAATTACATAGGAAATGAAATGTGCATATCGATACCTGTTCACTATTGTACCGCATAGTACACTATCAATTGCAAAGCAGCTATTGTGCACATATAAATGACGAAACGTCCACAGATTCAATTGACAATTTGATTACTTTACTCTATTGAAAATATCGAAACGCTTCCAATATTTTTGCATATTTGCATTGTAAATGTAGTTTCTTTAACCAATTACTTTGCTAAAATTATTATTACACCAAATCCTGTGTGACATTTTAAAACTTCATTGTAGGCCTATTTCGCATAACAGAAATACACTAAACGGGTTAAATTGATGAGTACACCAAGAAATCTCATTAACTTTTTCTAATATGTAAAACATATTTATATTTCTATCGCTGGTTGCCAAGAAGTGACTTACCAGATGCCAAGATCTAGGATGTTTTTATGTCATTATAAATATTAATCGAGATATTAGCCTTTTTATTTTTCATTACGTAATCAGGTATTAATGTAACTGTAACAAAATAAGTGCAAATGCTTACCAGCTCTATTTTTATATTGCAATCAATTATTGAATATAAAAGTCAATCTTCATCTTCATGATCCTACATTACCTTCATTATTTTAAATTATGTCTTTATTTGATAAATTTGTTTGTACTTTGCACCGAGCTATTTGAAAAGCAATATATATAACATTTCAATATTTAAATTTGCACTTCAGTTGTATTGAAGGAGAATAAGTTTATCTTTGGATTGTTTTACATAAGCCGCATTTTACGCAAAATTTTTCACTAAACCGCCTTACTATATATATATATAATTTTTGTACCATTAGCGGAAAATAGAAACCAAATACTTCTGAAAGTATAGCAAATTATATTTGTGCAACTGCACGGAGAGACTGGGCCCTGTGTCGCGATGGGAAAAACGCACACTCTGAGACCCGTTGTTAACATTACCTTTTCGAGCACAGTTTCTACATTCACACATATATCCACATTGCCCAAATCCAATTCAAGAATGCATAAAAAAGACTTATTTGGACCAGTAGACTAATAACTTTTCGAATTAACCATATGTAGTGCAAAATTTGCTTCTGGAAATTCACAAGGCTAATTTATGCTAATTGCTTTAATATGTTATCATATATTAAATTAAAAAAGACAAAAATTTGACAGATCAAATGGAATATCTGTACCGCTTTTAACCAAAAATTTTTTTAAAGTTAATTATTTGTTTGACTTAGATTGATCGTCTACTTCGATATGTAACTATTCGCATTTTAAATTAACTACAATTAGCACTACTTTAGGTGTATAATAATAAATAACTGGAAAATGGACGTTTAGCCCCGACATTTGATTAAAACATTCTTTAATTGCGTTTCACCTTTTCATTCAGTATTGAAAGGTAATTCCCACTCAAAACCATTTTTGAAAAATGCCACAAATTATTTATTTAAATCAGGAATGCGATTTTGATATAAAGTTGTCAATATAGACTAAGCATCTTATAATATAGATAGGGCAATTTATCCTGCAGATCGCCTACCTCCTTATTAAATCTCTCCAAATACTATCCGAAATTTGCCACAGAGTGGATTCGAACTTGGGAACGTCTATTTCTGATTTTGTTACTCTTATCACTAAGCCACCTTGCTGCACGGTATGCAAAATTTTCATTTCTACACTAACTCATGTTTTATTAGTCTTTTCTTAAGTTTGAGCTAATATGGCATCTGTTTTGACCCATAGTTCCAGCTAGACACAACTAATCTGTAATTATAGAAATGCGTTATTGAATTGGTAGTCCATAATTAAATGATAATTAATTGCGCTGGCGATGGTAACAATTATTTATTTTAATCATGTTTGTATGCTTCATATAAATAAAAATCCATTTCACATACATTTGGTATAAATTAAGCATTGTACACTGTAAGAAATATACTCCATACCATGGACCGTTAATTTGTTTGAAAAAATACTTCTTCCTCATTCAACTCAGCATAATAATAAAAACATGAAAAAAGAGATTCAAAAATGAAATACAATATATTTTCTTATGGAATTGTTTAACAAATGAATGGCGACGATACAAATAAAAAGTTAAATTGTTCCCCCATCTTTTAGTTTAATCAGCTCCAGTCTAGCAAAATGAATTTCCATATAATGTTTCACAAATGACATTTACACAAATATTCTTATTAAATGTAAATAATTTTTTTTCGCCCGGAAAATATCATCAATCAAGAAAGAAATTCATTTAATTTGTCGCCTTTTCCTAAACATTGTTTAATGTTCCTATTACGAAATATTTTCTACATCAGACTCTGTTGTTAGGTTATGAAATATCCTCGTACATTTGCGCAACTCTGAATGCATCTGAAGAATTTTATCTCTCATCTTCCTTATTGTGTGCACGGTTTTATATTTTATGATAAATTTATGCGAAGAAATTAGAAAAAACCATTTGAAAGCACAATAAATAAAAAGTAATATTTTTTCCTTAACTCTTAGTTTAATCAGCTACAGTCTAGCAAAATGAATTGCCATATAATGTAACACAAGTGACATTAACGCAAATATTCTTATTTAATATAAATGAAAGTTTCTTCACGTTGAAAGTATTATCAATCAAGAAAGAATTACGCTTAATATGTAGCTTTGTCCTAAAAATATTTAATTTACCTATTGCATAATTGTTTCTAAATCAGATCCTGCTGTTAGCTTATAATATGTCTTTGCTCATTTGTGCATATATAAATTTATCTGCAAAATTTTAACTTACATGCTCTTACTTATTGTGCGAGCAGTTGTATGCGTTATGATAAATATATGGAAAGAAATTTAAAAAAACTACTTAAAAGCACAATATAACATATTTTCTCTATTTTGAATAACGTACATCATTTTGCTTCTTACGAAAATAATATTTAGAAGAAAATTCTGACTCAAGTTGTGTTAAAAATACGAACTTCGTGTCAATTTAAAAGAAACATTTTGCGCGACAGTGAATAGATTTATTACCTGATCCTTATTGTAACCACCAAGGTGAGAACATTTATTGTATTTTGTTTGTCTCGGAATTTTTTGACTTACTGTATGAAAGACTTATTCAACGTATAGCACATCCCACAAACTCTTTGATGTTCAGATAACCAATATAAGGCGATTTGAATAAAAAATAAAACAGTTAGACCCTGTTAAATAATGGAACAGAAAAACAATTGTATATATCATTACAGTTCAGCAGCAATGTGAAAAAACGTCCTTCCTGCTTTCTTTTATATTAGGCTGTAGTTTTTTATCTACAGTGCCTCATTAATTGTTAAATGTTGTAAGCTATATCTGGAGAATATACGTGCGAGTTTTCAATAGTGTGTTGCGCTATGGCCGTTGAATTTTAATGATATGATTGAAAGCAAGCGTTTAAATTTCAACATTATATGACTTTATATAATAACCTTCTGGTCGATCGGTATTTGTCATCTGATCGAAAAGTTACACATGCATATTGATAAATAAAATACCAGCTTTGCACTAACAGTTTCACAAAGATCCGATAGATCACAATTTACATTTCCTTTTTATCTTCGATCCGGCTGGGTTTGTATTCGTCATTCTCTTCCCAAAGCTTTACATTGTTCATACAAACCAATGGAAATGCGGTTCTGTCACATCTTTGTTTACTGGCGACGTTTCGGTGCATAATTTCCAGCACCATTCTCAGGCAACTATACACTGCACAATACTCGCAATAGCAGATTTAAGCAAATGTAGTAACATCGTTCCGAAAACGTTATATATATATATATATATATATATATATATATATATATATATATATATATATATATATATATATATATATATATTAAACTAACATTGATTGCGTGGGCGGTGATAGCATTTACTAAAATCAAGGTTGAGGAGCTTATATAAACACCTAACTTATTAAGTATAAATTTATGTACTTAAGGGGTCAGGTGAAACATTGATTATAGTAAGCGCAAAATATAATTGGAATATTTAAGAAGATCGTCTTCTTTCCTGCTTATTAAGACATCTTTTTTCTAAAATTTGATCAGCCTGTCTATAAATTCCTGGGTATATAGCCGCAAACTGTGGACACTTGTTGTTTAAATACCACGAGTTGGTTTAGGGTGTATTGTTTGTTTTAATTCACACTTAACTTCTATATTTAGTATAAAATTCAAAAACGGTAGACCATCGTCTTTCTCATGCTCCGAAGTAAAGTTGACATAATTCTGAGCTTCGTTGTAATTTTAAATCCGTGTTTGCAACTGCAAGATAGTAATAATAAAATGGAAAATATGGTCCAGCAAACGGATACGTTTTTAATAATTAATCGTGTCTCCCTTAAGTGATGTTTTCTCAATATTTCCCGGTAATAAATCCACTTACACTGGAGGTAGGGACCTGGCATAACTTGCACCAGGAAAACCGTCCATGAATATTTCCATCAATATAGAAGTGTATACATTGCGTGCATAGCAAAGTAAGTTTGCGTAAATTATGATTAGGATCTGGGGAAGGTATTGCTTTTGTCTACATCATGAACTTCAGTGGAAATACTATCTTCAGTTGGAATATATTGAAACTTATTCTTGCATCAAAAAACCCAATAGGCATATTTTTAAAACTTAAATTTAGAATTCTTTCAAAAACTCAAATGAATCAGTAACTGAATAATTGCTTTTTAGTTAAGGAAAAACTTCAAGTAAGCGGTATTTTCAATGAAATCGTCATGTTAAATATAGTCATTTTATAACCTACCTTACGCTGAAAGTTTTTTATTTCACCTGATGTAACTTCCGGACTTAGGAATTTTATATTAGAATTTAGCACTTCCTCCATTTTTGCAGATAGCTTGATTTGTCAATTTTAACAACGTCTTGCATTTGATAATATTTATTTTTATTTTTTCACAAGGCCGTGATAGGATAAATTCGAATATCGATGTTTAAGATTTTGAGCTCAATTTTTAAAAATAACCTTGAAACCCCATTATATAACTAATCCGATTTACATCAATTATTCAAAATCACTTCAAATTTCTAGTTGCGATTCAAGTATTCATCATTTAGATAATAAATTAATGGCAAATAAATATAAATTTTTCATAAGATAGCTGAAAAACTTGTTGCTTAAATAAAACAGATAAAATGGCTTTATATGTTGTTGAAATTTTGGAAACTATTATTTATTGCGCAGAACATTTCATAGAGAGATTCATTAGATTAACTACGAGACTAACTATTGCTTATTAAATAATTAATATTATACTTAAAGGCAAAAAATATCACCGGATCTTTTATATCAGCTTCAATTTCAGTACTTCGAAACTTAATTATTTTTATTACTGTTAAACTGATTATTATTTGATATCACTCTCGTGTCCTCGTCTGCTCTCATCAATTCCTTTATGATTTATAGTCCTCGGTCCATTTTTTTTGTATAATTAGACGTATATTCTTCTCCATATACGTGTATTTTATTATAGTCCCCTTATCTAATTATCTAACATTATAGAAAAATGAATCGTTAATGACACGAAAAAAGCGAATATTAACACAATATCAATATGCTGTGCGCAACATGAACAAAATATTTGCTAGATACTTTCAGATTTTGTACATGAAAAAACGGTTAGTTATGGCAAACAGCAATTGATGAAATCAAGGAATTTCTGTCAGACAGAGTGTTAGACGAGGAAAGCTACAGATGCTGAAATAGCCAGCCTGAAATGACATCGCAAGAACCACATAAATGTGTCATGCCCTTGAGGCCGATTGTGTCCAATTTCAACACTAGCTTAAACCGTTCTTACATTAATTGAATGAACAGAGCATTAAACTAACCTTTGAGATTATAGATACACGCGAAGCTTGTAACGTGCCACATTTGTGTCTATGTTTATTTGATGTAGCCCCACTAGTCACTAAGCTCTCTCTCTTTTTTCTACCTCTCTCTCTCTCTAGATAAACCAAATTAGTGTGCCTGCCAATGACTTGATAAAAATCTGCAATGTTAAATATAGGTGAGCTTAAAGGATAAGTTATAAATTCTGGCAAATGTTCTTTTATATTTAAAATGTCAAATGAATAGACATATTTAAAAAAAATTCTTTTTGCGTCGAAATCTTTACCTCACACCCACCCAGAATTATTTCTATATTTTTCGACAAATAATTCTGTCAACACGTCGGTCGTCATCTTCAAAATCCGCGCTTCCTGTTTAAACAATACACAAATTTATATCCCCCTACCCGCCCTTTAAGTAATAAAGTGTGTTCATGAGAATTTATTGATGAATTATTTACGGTTAGATTTAGGTTTTTTAATGTAAAGCATATTTGCTCCATTTTTTCCGTGTAGGTGCATAATTTTTGCCAAATTCTACGCACATACTAACGCATTATAACCTGTAGACATGCAATATACATATGAAATATGAAACAGGGCTTGTGAAAAATACTAGCGGTGTGTTTATGAAAATATCAATAAACTATAAATAAAAATATTTTTGAGTTTCAGATAACTGTTTTGACGCAAAATATTTTTTTTCAAAATAATGAACCACCAATACACGGCGTATCAAAATTTTGAAAACGAAATTAGATCGGTGTTTTGACAGATCAGTATTTAACAATGAGCTTTACATTTTCATCGTTACAAGCTGATGTATTCATCGTTTCACCAAATGGAATAATAAATAATTATGCTGTCTTCGAATATGCTATAGGAGACGCATGGACTTTCAATTTATAATTTGTATCAATTAAGGTCGATTGGACGATCTGCTTAATAGACATAATGTAAATGGCGTCCAAAAGTAAATTGGCTGTCTACAATGAACAGTTAAATCACTTTCTTGGATGTCTTGCGCATAAAATGATGGAATGCATATCTTACGGATGAGCATATTATAAGAAAATAAATAGATGACGATATTTAAAAAGATCGTGTACAAAATCACCGAAATGTACCTTAGTGCTTAAATATTAAACTACGACAACTAATCCATAAACAAATTATGATCAGACGGCAGAACAGACCCTAAAGTATAACAGTTAAATACTGTTTGTTACGAAGAACTAATATATATGCAAGTATGTATTAGGTGTTATGAACCTAGTAAAAAAGTAGTTCAGTTGTGACCAGAAGGATAAACCAAAGACAGCATAAACGGAAAGCTTAATCTCATGCACATTCATGTATGGATTTACTGTAGTAACAGATGTTCAGAAATAGTTGTAATTCTCAATTTCGGTGAACTATAGAATACATTGATATCCATCATGTTAGTAACATGTACCATTTCGGTACTATAATGTTGGTATCGGTTACTGACACAATAGCCATTGTGTTAGTATCCTTTACAGACTCGGTATATATATTATATAGTGTGAGTTAGCGTTGAAGTCGCATTGTTGAATACTTTATATGATGTTAGCTTCACTACTATAGGTTTACACATTCGTCTAGCAGATTGTATCGTCCTATTATCCCACATTCCTCACCCAAATATATAGTAGTTAAAAGGTGTAATACCGGCTCCTACTGATGAGTCGCCAGTAAGCACGAACAAATGTGCATGAGATAATACTTTCCGTTCATACTGTCTTTGGTTTATCCTTATATTTAGAACTGAACTAATTTATTACTAGGTTCACAACACCTCATACATACTTGCAGACCCTAATGTACTTTGATTTGCCACAGTGTGATGTGAAGTGATGTGAAAACAGTGTTGCAAAACATTCAGTTTCGTGTGTGTTAAAATGTTGACGTAAATATTATTATAGAATGTGTTTGCTCTGGGTTACCGTCTGTTTCGATAATAACTTATACTTGGGAAGACAATTTTTCGTATCTAGACCATCGTGTTTGTTTTTCCGATTAAAAATAAAAAAGTGTACTTCAAAATGCCTTGCAGATCCTAACATGTTCTCTCCCAGGTGTTTGTATAACTTGTATACGTAAATACTGCGGAGGAATTATTATTAATTATTCTACACAACCTATTGTTAAGTTTGTTACGCCGGAATTTTTCAGAAAGAAATGATTTTTTAAACTCTTATAAATCGCAATTTTGGTATATAAGCTTAGGCTAATGGAATAGCTAGCGGTCCAATTACAGTCGAAATAAATTCAATTTTAGATCAATGCATAATTAAGTAGGTTGAAGAAAAGTTTTTTAAACAGCCTTGGCAATTCAGAAGGTGAATTATAAATGAAATAGTAGGTTAGTTTATAGAAGGAGTTGCAAAGCGCACATCGATGTGCTAAATCGGAGATAAATTTATATATAAATGTAGCGAATAAATATTTAAATACGTTTTTATTGAAAACAGTGCATAGAAGGAAATTAATTCGTACTTGTCATCTAACTTTACTGTGATTAGTGATTTACCTCACAAAGCACAATAATTAGTTATAAAAAATAGTATATGTGATATGTAAATGATAATCAATACTAACTGCAATGTCTTATTTACATAGTGAATGATTTCAGCCAAAAGTAAATTAATTATGAAAATACATTCGAATGCTTTCAGCTAATATTTGGCAGTTTTCTAAAAATAATTCTATAAGACTTGCGTACAGGAATTTCATATTCTTTAGACATTTTATGGACGGCAACATTTGACGCATTAAGTATAATCATTTATCGGTTAGCATATCTTTACGTGTATAGTTTAATTCTTCGTCTAAATAAATAAAGTGTAGTTTATGCACTTCATATGGTCAGAAAACGGCATAAAAATTATCCCAGTGCAGCGCCAAAATATCGCGTTGTAAATAGTCATGCCTGACTATTTACGCTAATTTTTGTTTCCGATAAACCGACAAACTTGCACTTTACTTCAGCAAATATAAAACCTAAAACAGATTTGGCTGCGTACGATCGAAGAATGTACCGAATTTAAAATAAACCAAAAAAAAAAAAAAAAAAAAAAAAAAAAAAAAAAAAAAAAAAAAAAAAAAAAAAAAAAAAAAAAAAAAAAAAAAAAAAAAAAAAAAAAAAAAAAAAAAAAAAACAAAACGGATGCGCACAAATGAAAAATTTGAATGTACCTGCAACGCTCAGTACATCCGCAGATCAAAAAAGAGGCTCGAAACTACAATAAATCAGCATCTCTCTCAAAAACTATTAAAGAGGGTTGCAGCACCTGCAAAAAATTCAGCAATTTGCGAGCATGTACTACTCACAGGTCATGCGGTTAGTAGTTACAATGTTTCAGTTCTGTACAAGGCAAAAACAGAAAAAAGGCTTCTGGCTTTTGAAGCTGTTGCAATTAATAAGCTAAAGTCTTGCTTAAACGTGCAGAAAATAATTCAAAAGGAAAATAAATTGGACTGGAACAAAAGCATAACTGACAGGCCTTCAAAAATAGCCTACGTTTCGCAAAATACGACACACCCATCAATTACGGACACAATTACAATGAAAGCGATGACACACTAAATGACGTTACGCAAAAGGAGTTGCCTAAATTGTGCAAAAGGAGTGGTCTAAATTGCGCAAAACAAAGACTGGCATAACGAAGAGGGGATTGGTCTCAACAAATGTAGAGTTGGGTTTGAATGAACGAATATATTAACGAATCAAGAATAATGGCTGTAAATACCGGTATAAATAAGATTTATTAAGAAGTGATATTTCATTTAATAATGGGTTTTTTCATATATATATATATATATATATATATATATATATATATATATATATATATATACATTCTTCGGCTTTTACAAGTACTTATGCACAGACAGACAAACGTATAAGCAATTCTCTAAATCAAGTTTGAGAGCTTCAAGTAAAACTCAAATCCATTCTGTATTTAACCAGTTGAAAACCAATAGTAAAATCACTATCAGTCACAAGTACTGACGCGTTTCGACTTTCCATGATCATCATCCTACTGCTACGGTAAACTGACTAGCGAGGATCAAACCGCATTGCATACATATATAAAGCAAACTTAGATATGCGGCTCTCATCTCTAGTTGTCTCGCATACATTGAACTTGACTGGAAATGTCGGCTGCACAATTTCTATGCAGTCAAGTACAATGTATGCGAGATTACTAGAGGTGAGAGCAGCATATCTTTGTTTGCCTTTCATCTATATGTAATGCGGTTTGATTCTCGCTAGTCAGTTTGCCGTCGTACTCTGATGATGATCATGGTAGCTCGAAACGCATTAGCGCGTGCGACTGGCGATAGCTTTTTTGAGGTTTTTCGACAACTGGTTTAATACATAAGGACTGGTGTTTACATAAAGCCCGCAAACTTGATTCAAATAATTGTTACCACCACCCGCGCAATAAATCATTGCTTAATTGTATTGTGTATAATGCTGTTGGATTTGTTTCTTCAGTAGTCGGCTAGTCCAGTTTAGATACTTCAATGGGCAGCAATAAAATATGTAAAAGTGACCAAAGTTGGGCTTTTCAATTGCATTTATGATTATCAGGCGTTTTTTTAATTAATAAAATATCAGATGTCTATTAAGCTTCCGAGTAAAAAACTGTTTGTTAATTTCTCCGAGTACATATATTTGATGGGGTCTCGATTTAAAAATTATACTGTCATAATTGTTCTTTTGTTTGTTTGCGGCTTCATTGGTTTTTTCGGGTGTTTTTACTTAATTTTGCTTCAACATAAATTTCGAAATACCTGTTTTCTAATGAAGTAAGTTGATTTGAATAAATTTTTTTGCCCCACGCGCAATCAATTCTTGTTCAAACTAGGGCCTTGCGAGACTGCGGTCCTGATAACCAATTGTAATTTAAAAATATGGATGGTAATAAATTTTAATTTTTCTACCATTTAAAAAAAATATCGCAATTTGTGCAACAGGCATAGCCTAACAGGACACAAAAGTTAGAAGCTAAATCATCCATGAAACTAGTTGTAATCAAAATAACATAGTCGTTCTGTGATTACTATCAATTTAATATACACATAGCCAAACCTCACTTTACGATTCTTCTTTAAGTAATTGTGAAAGACTTACATGTTCCTCGCTGTCTCATGAACATTTATGTAGTGGATTTGTGACTTATTACATCTAATATTTAAAACTATGATACTAGGCAACAGGATTTGAGATTTTTCACGCTGTTTTTGGCATAAACTGCTGGTCTCAAATAAAGTGAAGTTTTACTAGTTAAGGTGGAGTCATCACAATCTGTTCGTAAGATATTTAAAACGAATATAATTTTTAAAAGGCAACAAAAACTTAAAATATGGACTGGTTGTGTAAGCGAAGTTCATTGCTTATTCACACATGCCTACAAATTGGTATTTTTATTTAATCTTTAATGAGTAGCGTTAAAAATGTTCATTCATGGTTTTAGAATTTTTGTAACATAATAATAAAAAATCACTGCGCTATCCAAGCCGTGAACGACAATCATTTTTTAGCAATATACCAATTAGTGTTTTTGTAAGTTTCTATATCGGAATGATCCACTTTGGAATCGAAATTTACTTGAAGATCCAACTAGCCACCTACGATCTATCATTATAGATTAGACATCTTACAATATAGCGTAGTTATATGGAGGGTAAATATTTTACTGGTATATTTTTTATATATTCCGTCATTATAGATTAAATATTACCTACTGAAACAAATGCAATTCAATAAGTAGACCGCTTTTAAGCTTAACAAGAAAAGATTTTGTTAACGCCAGAATTGCCACGGTTGATGTATTGATTCCGACGAATTTTCTTCGGAGTCTTGTAACTAACAGGCATAATATACATGACAAGAAACATTTAATAGTACTTCTATTGATTATAGCTTCGTAAGGCGGCATGGTGTCAGCTCTATAATGACAAATCAGGGTGCAAATTTGGAAATTTTGGACGCAAGCTATGTGAAGAAGCTTCCATTTAAAGGACAAGACGGAGGAAAATAAAAGTTTGAATATAACTGTGAATTGTACAAAGTGGATTATCCGCAAGACGTAAAATCAAATTTGATCCAATTTTATATCTGGCAATTCTTGAAAAACTTAATGAGTATCCATTAAGAAGGTAACCGGGAAAATTGATAATTTCTATTTGTGATCTCATATAAGGCCTAGTTTTAACTTAGGGCATACATAATCCTTAATACAAACAATCAATATCACATGCCAAGGTGCACTTTGTGTGTACTGCAATGACAGATTCAGGGTGGCTATTTGGAAGTTTACGTCAAAATCGAGGAAAAAATGTTCAATAGGGAAAGAAAGAATGATGGAAAGAGAGTTTTTTTATAATTGAAAATAGCGCGTAGTGCGCTGCATGGTTGACGTAGTGGATTATGTGCTAGACACCAAAGTAAATGGATTTTGGTCCGAGCTCCTGTCTTGACAATTATGACAAGAAATTGGTGAGCGCGTAATGAATAAGAAATGGGACTACATAAATAATTGCATTTGGTACTCTATGCACTGTTTATATTATAACAAACCAATATATAAAATACGAATCCTGCCAAAATATTCGTTGAATAGCATTTCCTCGTAGGTGGGCTCTCTGTTTCATAATGACAAAATGGAGAGTATTGCATTGTAATGAAATATCGTAAGCGATGCTAAATATGCCCAATTTATAGAAATAGTAGACCAAAAAATTTGTTTATATTTACTTAAACAGTTCGTTTTGTGCACGCCCCGGTTGCCGCAGTGGATTATTTACATGTCCCCAAAACGAATGTTCCCGGTCTCTAACCATGGATTACGCAATTTGGCTGGTACTTGATAAGTGTCCGGTAACGATAAAAGCCGGCCAACTTGATGATTTTTAGTTTCTATATCACAAACTATCCATTTTAAACGATTTCTTATATATAATTTAAATTCTGCAAAATTCTCTCGTACTTAACACATTTTCATAACGGCAGATAGGGTGGCTTTATGAAAATAGGTCCTAGCTGAACATAAAGTAACCTCTAAATATATTTAGTATATTATTGGATATAACACGTATTTTGCGATTTGGACAATGCGGCGGTAAGTAGAATGATTGCAAAATAAATGTTTCTTGACAAGTCAATTAGGAAAATATGCGAAAAACAGGTCTACTTGATGAACTTCATTTCCCAACTTATGCAGTGGTTAGTTTTTGCTGAAAACTTAAACATAATAAAAATTATGCTTCAATAATAACATTCAATATCACTTTCACAGGTGACATATTTGTTGCAGCATTTACTTTTAAGGCGAGAAGGCTCTCTTCAGGGCTGAAATGAATAAAAGAAGTCCCCACACAGAAATGCACATATTAAGATAAAACAATGTTAACACAAATGATAAAGACAACAGCCGTGCTGTAGTAGTGAATAAAAATTATTATCTGTTATTTTTTTACTAAATGACTGCACTTTATGAGAGCCAGCTCTGATAAATAATAGATAAAAAGGGATCATGTGCTTAGTAAAATGGCTTTATGTGATGATTTGGAAGCATTGGTCCGAATATCATCAACAAAGGTGACAAACCTAACTCCAGAGGAGGGTGAAATACTGGATGAAACAATTCTAGCAATTTCTGAAGGAATCCGCATTTACGATCAAACAAATAAACCAACAAAGTAATGATGATCGAGCCCAGGTGGTAACAGAGAAACCACTAGCACTGTGTACAACAGAATCTAATAGGTATCTCTAGCGTGTATACGAATTAAGACTACGCTTTTCTTCCTGAATGTAAAAAGGCCACAGTTATGTTTCTACAAATTTGAAGCCTGTGTGCGAATTTAAGATTTTCAGTTAGAAGAAAAATTTTACTCGGGACCATCCAGGAACTAATGAATTGTATAGTGGCAGTACAATTAGTATTGCTAGTAAATCTACTTTATGCCAAAAACGATAAATGTTTCGACTTACTATGGATTATGTTAAGCAAAAGGCTGATTATTTCCGACCGGCGGCTGTTATCCGTAAATTAAATTTTGTGACCAAACCTGACCCGAATTCTACGCCAGCTCTGAGAAATCTGTTACTAAATCTATCGGGAGTCAAGAGGTTTTCCGTGCTTGACCTAAAGCAAGACCTTTTGCAAATGGCAGTCGAACAGAAGATCGATGGAAGTTAGCGGTGCGGTTATCCCAAAGTTATTTCCAATTCACTTGTGTGCACTTTGATCTGAAGTGCGCTCCGAAAGTGATCCAAAGAATGATGGACTCTTTCGTGTCCGACTTAACATATACTACATCGTACACCAACGATGGTATTATATGGGCAACTAGAGAACAAAAATTGCGTACTCGGATACAGAAAATATTTTATTATGAAAACGTAAAGTTAGGTTAGTAAGTGTCGTTCCTTGGCCACTGAATTTCAGATAATAGATCTAAGATACAAACATACAGTCTATCAAGGATTATGCAATGCCCAACACTAGAAAAGAATTGCTCCATTTTTTAGTACCGTAAATTTCTATTGACCTTATCTTGCGGGAGAGGCATTTACTTAATACCCTTGTCTGAGAAGACTATTGTAAATATAATTTTACCTTTGGCATAAATTACCAACATAAAAATTTGTCGCTGAACTTCACTCTTTAGAATGCTCGGTTGTAAAGCGTGTCAATTGTTAAGAACGACTTGGAAATTGGTATAGGTGCAATAGTACAAGCCGTCGGACGTAAAGGATAATTAAAAAATGCACTTCCACTATGGTGATGCAAAGCTATAGCGTCCCCGACAAATAACTACTGTCTGTACATTGGGCCTTCGAAAGTTTTGATGCGCTGTTATCGGCAGGCATATAGACGTCTTAACCGATCAAAAGGTACATATGAATTGGCAGTTACTAGTTACTGAAAAAGAACGAGTATACTGAGCTATTAAAGAACTCGGGAATATTATGTAAAGATTCGCCATCAAGGCGGTTTCGGGAACGCAGCAGCAAATGCACTCAACAAAATTTCCGCTGTTCAAATATTGCCACATATTTAAGTCTCCAAAGTCCGGGGCATAGTGCAACATGAATAGTCAGCCAGGTAAAAAGCGACTCATTGTTGTCTACAACATATAATGCGTTGATCCTGCAAAATAGACTATTGGTGCAAACACGAGGTCAAGCGGTTCAACTGCTTGCTTCATTAGTTTGTTTTGTAAAACTTGTGAGGATGGGCCAACTGAAGGTGGCTGTTGATAACAGCAGACGAAATACCTCGTTAAAATAAGAAAACAACTTAAATCATTACTGCGTTGGTCAAAACGCGTATTAGGCAATAAGAGGTTCAAAGGTTTGTGCCGGAGTCTATGTGAACAGTGTTGACAGTTTTATGGAATGAAACGCTGAGGTGTTCCGGAGCTGGACAGCTCATCAAAACATTGAAGTTACAAATTTATTTGCCCGGCATGTCAAAAACGATTTGTAGATATCATCAACATTGCTCAGCAATACAGCAGTCTAAGCCACAAAAAATAAATGTAACACTAAATTCTTTCTTAGTCAATGCACGAATCAATTTTTCCATGTCTACCTGGTGGATTTGCTGCCAGAGCCTCCTGGCTAGTGAGCATTTCTGTTTTCCATGTTCGATAGGTTAACCAAATTTGTCTGGTTCGTACTGCTGAGGCAAAGCTTTACACAGCAGATTATTGAATGCTTAAAAGATCTCTATCCCAGTCGATTTGGTACATCACAAGTTATTGTCAGCGGCCAAGGTGAACAGTTTTATTTGAGAGAATTTGGTCAGTGGTGCCAGAATCTTGACATAAAGCTTTCGCAGGCAGCAACTAACCACGCTAAAACTAACGTGATGGCTGAACAATCCCACCATGCGAGGAGAAGTGTATTGTTACTTTGTTTCCAAGAGACCGATACCATTGCCAATCGAACTCGTAAGCCCGGTGCATCGTGAGCGCTGCTACATAACACAAAATTAGAAGAGCCTCCAGTAGTAGGTTCAAGTTGTGTGTGCCACACTGTGTGAATCCTGGGCCAGACTACCTTCACACATTCTCCTATCGACCGTGGAATACTTATTGTTGGCGAATTTGTAGTCCATGGTACTACATACTGAAAAATGATAGTCCGTATCTGTTGGAAATTGTGGACGCAGGACACCCCACCATTATTGTTAGTATACCCAAAGTACAACACCCATTGGCAACTTATTAATTAAGAAGGATGCCGAGACCGGCTCCCAAAAGGAGAATATGTTTCTGCAGTCAATTTTAAGGCAGAGAACGCCTCAAAGACCATAATTAGGTCCGACTTGAATGCAATAGAATGTGTACGCACAAATGCAAAAATGACGATGCAGCAACGTGGGGATAATGATGGAAGATGCAATCGAGCCGCAGAAGTTAATAAGTATTGATAATGGTTTCTAATTTGTTTTACTATAAGAAGGAGCTTTATAGGAGCAGATACCCATAAAGAATAGATTAAAAATGAAGCAAGAGTGCTTATTAAAGTGGCTATTTCAGAAGATTTTGAGGCAAGGATTCATGATCTTTCAACATAAATTAAAAACTTAATTGCACAATTAGGGGCAATTAAGTCAAGTCAAGATGAAAAAAGCACGGGAAACTCTGTGAGAATTTACATAAGCAACCCAACTAAAGTTTATGACCAGAAAAATGTTCTTACAAAAAATGCACAATGGACTGTGATCAGTCTAAATTTTAAGTCCATCTTTAAGAACGATTGCTCAAAATGTTGTATGTAGAATGCGACATAATTATTTCAGTGTTTGAAATGAAAGGCTCCGGTGCAAATGTGCCCAGTTACGCGCACCGATCCTGGCAAATTTGAAGAGTACATGATAATTGCCTAACAAGAACGAAACATGTCAGCTACATGAACTGAATTATGCAAGTGTTGCTTTCTACTGACAACACATGTATAACAGATATTCCGCTATAATTTTTCTATCCAATATCATTTCCCTATGTGACAATGTCTTCTAAAATTACAAATAAGGCGTTGCCCGTAATTTCTTAAGTTCAATATCGGTGCCAATAAGGCTCTTAATTGATGAAAAATTAATGAAAAATTTTGTTATTATATAACCTAAAAGTGCACGTATTGCATAGAGTCGGTGGCGTAGTGGACTCGTCGCTAACTCCAAATCAAAATTGCTTTGGTTTGAGCTCCACTTGCGAAGTAACTGATCAATATTTTAATAGTGCCAAAAAAAATAGACAGAACTAACCTACTGCATGAAATGCATTTGTTACTATATCTACAGCTTATTTTATATATATATATATATATATATATATATATATATATATATATATATATATATATATATTACTGGGGGTATTTTTTTAAATTTGATATCTGTATAAAATAAACTGTGGATATGGTAGCAAATGCATTTCGTGCAATAGGTTAGTTCTGACTACATTGGGCACTATTCAAGTTCTGGGTAGAATTTCCGCAATCGGAACTCAAACCAAAGAAAATTTGATTTGGAGAAAGCGACGAGTCCACTACGTCACCGACTCTATGCAAAACGTGCAATTTTAAATTTTGTGGTCACTAAATGTTTCATTAAAATTTCATCAACATAGAGCCTTTTTGGCACTGATAATGAGCGTAATAAATTAAAGGAAATGAAATCGAATGAAGGCATTATATCTGTTATACATGTGTTTTCATTTGAAATCAACACGTGCATAATGCAATTAATTTAGTTGTCAGGTTGCCTTCTTATTATGCACTTATCACGTACTCTTAAAATTTACCAAGATCTGTGCTCGTAACTGGACATATTTGCACAGGAGCCTATCATTTCATACGCTGCAATAATTGAGCCGTAATCTACATACAGCTTTCTAAACAATCTGTCATACAGATGGAGCCTATTTAAAGTCGCTTTCGACTTAAAGCTTTAACCACACTAGATTCAGCAATACTGAAAACTAAACATTATATATATATATATATATAAATATATATATATTACTAATAGGTCACATTTTATACAAACAAGCATTTTCTAAAACATATTGGTAGGTTATCTGTCATTTTTTCGCTTACTAATAATTTGAGCATTCACGTACTTTTGTGTAATCCTTAACAATATGTGCAGCTGAATATGGCCCTTATTTTCGAAAAAAATTGAACAAGTTTACACATTTGAATTTCGCCAAATTTGTACAATAGAATATTAAAAACAGGAAATAAATATGTTCTTGATATAATGCTGAGTTTGGTATCCATCAAAGCCTGAATGCATAAGATAAAAGTTCTACTATAATTAAGGTTGTCAGTATAAACTAAGAATTGTATATTGTAGAAAAGACAAATCATCCAGTAGACCAGTTTCGTCATTATTGGAAACTCATCATGTACAGTCCGCGGAAAATTCTCGCCAGTGCATGATGAGTTCCCAATAAGGACGAAACCGGTCTACTGGATGACTTGCCTTTTCTACACTATGCAATATTTGGTTTATACTGACATATGTAAGTAATTAATGGATCAGGTGTTTATATTAATTTCGGAGCCCTCATTTTATTAAATGTTATCAACGCCCGCGCAATCAATGTCTGCTTAATTAGTTAAATGGTTTGTTTAACAATTCGTCTTAAGTTGATGTATAAATCACCTTCTCTGTGATACTAAATGTTTTTAAGATAAAATTGTGCATTTTAAAAATAATGTTACGTCTTAGAAAATTTTAGTATTAAATAACATTTGTTAATTCGAATCCCATCGAATGAAAACGTGAAAGCGATCAATTAATTGGATTCACTTTACACAAATATTTGAATAATTTTAATATTTTGCCTGAGTAATAAAAGAAATATGAGCTTGTTATAGATTTAAACCAATAAAATTATTTCAAGTTCTTATTATTATCACCAATGCAGTTTATATGTGTTTAATAAATAATACCTGACATGAAAAGTTCTGATAAATATAGAAATGCCAAAAATAAGGACGAGCTTATGCGATCGAATTACCAGTACCGAGGGACAAATGCGATATCGAAACCTTACCTCTCATTTTACAATGCATATTTTTTTATATTTATTGATAATTAAATCTTTTCGACGGATTTATGTTAAACGATATTAATGTGATATTTTATAGTTTGGTTACCAGATAAAACATCGTCATTGTAAAGGTGTGCATTAAGCATTCTTGTTAAATGAATCCATTATATATATATATCCTAAGTAGTAAAATTACGAAAAACGTTATCTAAGCCTGTGACTATACACAATAGTTCTATTTCCCCCCCGCAGTGTTAGCAACGAAAGCTACAATGGTTCCAACTCCCGAAAATTTGGTTTAATGTTGTACCGCTAATCCTTTACGTCAGGGAGATTTTAATTTATATTGAAACATTTTAAAACCCATTATGTATATAAATTTTATTTCACTTATATAGATAGTCTCAACAGCACACCGCTTGTTCGATTATGCTTGAAATCATTTTTAAAATAATGAAATATTTATATAAAATTGACGCAATATTATTATCGTGAAAGTAAATTATTCTATATTGTTACTACTCTTTGTATATTTTAAAATAAAAAAGAAAACCATTTTTATTAGTTTGTTACATTTTGGATTTTTTATGCGTGGTTTTTTATTTTTCGGGAAACTATTTAGTTTAACGCATTACTTGCATTTTTTTTTAATCGGATGAATTTTTATGTATCTTAGGAAATTTCGTTAGCATATAAACTACGTTTAGGAATCTATTCGTTTGCATTATTCGCTTTTATTACCTGAAGTAATGTAAAGTTTATTCGATCAAATCTATATATATTTATACCATATATATATATATATAAATATATATATATATATATATATATATATATATATAATCAATTGGAGTTTAATTTCTGGATTATTATTATATTTATATATTGTCAGGTTAAACAAAACATGCCACATCGTAGCACAGGCAATTCAGCAAATAGAGCGATTTAGTTTTTATGGGCAAGTCATCGAGCACTTTCCTTGTATTTCTTCTTCTTAGTTCTACTCTCCTACCACTGCGCAGTTACGCCGAAAACAACATACAGTTTGCAATCTTGTACCGAATTGTTTTTCATTGGTACTCCTTTCAATTGGAACTTATATGGCATATCCTAACATCTGAAGTTCTAAATAGCTTCCACCGATCTGTCATTATAAAGCAGACACCAAGTCACCTAGGAAATTTCATTGAATGAGATTATAATTACAGGATATGGATTGTTTTTTTTTTCATTATGAACTAGACATTGCACAAGCTAGCAAAGTCAATTCATCTAATGTACCAGTTTCCTTAATTTTTGGAACTCCTCAAGTGCTAACCAATAGTTGCCACGTTCGGGGCACCAACTGAGGCACATTTGGTTTTGATATTGATACTCGCACCTCTGCGCAACCACTGACACATTCCACACGTAGTTTGCAGTCATTTATCAAATTCTAGTCTTTTTAACCTTTAATTAAGATTGAACAAATTTTGTATCATTTAATATGTGAATATCTAACTTTCCTACTGATTTGTCATTGTAGAAAGCAACATGCCACTTGGGAAATTCACAATAAATTGGAGTTTGTTGGGAGGATAATGACTGCGTAAATTTTGTCACTATAAACAAAAAACATTGGACTAGGTAGCAATGTCACTGTTTATATACATTTAAAAAACTCCTATAAATTTTCACTCATAAATATTTCCCAGGTGTCTCGGCAGACCATAGGTGACCAATGATAAATGTAAACTAAAAGAGATGCCAGAAAGACTCCATCTGAAGGACACACTGCCCAAAAATTAGTTTGTATGAAATTATAAATTGCTTGTAGTGCGCGGTTTGGTCGCTGCAATGGATTTGAATAGAATAGAATAGAATATCTTTATTTGGATTCAAACCACACATATTCCATCAAATAATAAAATTGGAAAATGTACAATATATATTTAAAAAATTATCACATCACAATAATTGTGCAATTAATCTCATGTAGATAAGTATATCTCACTAGTTGTACTATACAATATAACCATATCAGAAAGTTCGACTGAAAAGAATAATATATACATCATCAAATTAGGAACAATTAAGGTATAATTCGAGTGTAACATTATGCAAAAATTGAGAACCATGACTAGCAATTGATTGTATGTAATGTTAACTAACATGAAGATATAGTGCATAACATTTCAATTATAATAATACAAAACTTGGAAATAAAAATCTCAAGAAAATCTGTTTCCGATAACAATTATCCTTGTCTTTTATTCAACCATGAGAAAGTATTATCATAATCAAAATAAAAAATATCAGCAGGATTGCAGACTTTTTCAAGTTCAGTAGATAAAATTTTAAAAGACATCTTAGATGGAGGCATTTTTCTAAGCCCCTTCGGCAATTGGTTATAAATTTTGTAGATTTTCGAGAAAGAGAATAACTTGCTCGCTACATTCCCCACCGAAGCAAATGTGGTCTGTTTTGAGTCCCCCCTCGTTAAATAAAAGTGAGTGAAATGGGGACGAAACTGATCTCTCTTGCTAAATTGCATTTGCTCACTCATTCAAAGATCAATTTTTAACAAGTTGTAAACGCCCCGGCTTCAAGTAATTGCCGTACGACGTTACAAACTTGGTTAAGGTTCTCTGGATATAGATATTGTTATGATAGGTGGACCTTAACAGGGCCTGGTCGTGCGTTCTCCGGAATTATTCCGAGTGTGAAAATGTCCTAGAGCCTTGGGTTGACTCTGGCTGTGGTTCCTTCTGTTGTTGCGTTGTAATCACGATGTGAAAAACTTCGTTGAAGTTCTGCATTAATTGGCTCGTCTCGCTGGTTGTACCGCAACAAGATGAGTCACGGATGTTGCCAACTGTTGGTGAAACAAATCCAATAACCAGCGTAGATATTGACAGCCGACAGCACGCACACGTAACGCAAAGCAGAAGGCAAATGCGACAACTCACTTGCATGGTAAATTGCCGTGCTTAAATACCATGCCATTGTAATATATGTCTACTTGCACACTATTGGTTAACGGCAAGTTTCGCTTTTTTCTCATTGGTGCAACGTAAATCAAATTGAATTTAGTTTACGCAATATGTCGGCAATTAATTTGTGTCGTTACAACACTTTCCTCTCTGAAAAAAAGGGAAAAAAATTCCTCTCTGCGAGGCTAGATGAGATATCTATGACAGAGTTCGGACAGAGTTAACCAAAAATATGATGTACCATAAAATCTGGGCTTAAATATGCATGTTGGTTGCTTCAACAATGATATGATGCCAGGTAACCACTAGGAATTGCAACACAAATTGTTAGCTCTAGTGGTCGGTCATACCACGTGAGGCAAAATAGAGCAGTGTAAGATTTGGGAGCCGGAGCGTGAAGATTTCGAGGTAAATCGCCTCTGAATTTGCCAGGTTTAAGTTAAAACCTAAGCAGGTTGGATCGTTTTCAATGTGTTTGTATACGACCAAAGGAGCTAGAGTGCTCGACGTTGTGGTCATGACATTTGTAGAGTGGTCTTTGTGCAATTGATAAAGTTGAGATATGCATTGAAAGTGACCTGTACCATGATATGAAGCTGATAACTACTTAGTGTTGCTATACGAAAGCGTTAGCTCCAAGTAGCTGGTCATTCCAAAATAGGCAGTGTGATGTAATGTGTGAGAAATACATTGTAATGTAAAAATATATACATTAAAAATAAAGGTAACTGCAGAAAAATATGTACACGAACATTGCATCAGCAATGGCATAATACCATAGAACTGTTCAAAAATGCTACACAATTGTTAGCTAAGAACAGCTGGTTATGCCACGTGAGACAAATACGAAAAATAACGTAAGGTTAAAAAATTTTGATAGATAATGTTAATGTTTAAAAAAAATCAGCTACGCGTTATACAAAGCAGGATATTGAGATTGTGGGCAGACGGAGCCTGAGACGTGTGTAGAAGGTTGAACGCTCTCAGGTTCAGGCGGTCAGATAAACGGTTTCAACCTGTCTATGATTACTGATGTCGGTGTAGCGCCTTGCATAATAATGAAGTATTTTGGTTGTCTGAGTAAAATCGGGTAAGGACCGCGATACTTTGGTTGTAGTGGTGCAACAGCATTGTCGTTGCGAACGAGTACTCTCTTGCAGCTGTGGAGCTGTGGGTGAACGAAGACTGGACGAGGCGTATGTCTCGGCTGCTGTTCAGAAATGTTACCGAAATGAAGTTGTGCAGGTAGTAGACGTGGGAGCTGACTAGGCAGGCGTAGATCCATGCCATACAAGAGTCGTTACGCAGACGTTTTAATGGATTCACGAGTACGGGAACGCATGGCAAGCAGAACTAAAGGTAGTGCATCGACCCAGTTGCCATTAATGGACGAGGATGCTAAAGCTGCTTTGAGTTCCCTATGCGTTCTCTCTACCATGCCATTAGCTTGGGGATGGTAGGCAGTCGTCTGGCGTAAGATGCATCCCATGTACCCCAAGGTGGTTTTGAAACGATCAGATGAGAATCAAGTGCCTCTGTCCGTGATGACCTCGTTGGGAACACCATAATTGGATATCCATGCAGAGATAAAACCGTTAGTCACTTCGTCTGCAGAAATGGTGCCAAGAGGTAATGCCGCAGGCCACCGTGTAAATCTATCGATCATTGTTAGAAGGTAGCTGAAACCTTGAACCTTTATTAGATGAACTATATCGATTTGGACGATGGCTAGGCGAGAAGTAGTTCGAAAATGTTGCAGCTTAGAACGGGTGTGTCGTGTGATCTTGTTTTTCTGACAAATAGCGCACTCGGAGACCCATCGTTTAACGTTCTGCCTAAGTCTGTGGCCCCAGAAACGATCTGTAAGTAGTCGGACAGTCGCTTGGCTCCCTGGGTGAGAAATTGTGTGAATTTAATCGAAAACGTTTCTCTGAAGGCTGGTCGGCAGAACTGGCTTGTTGGGCTGCGTACCCGTGAAGTAAACAATTGGTAAGCCTTCCCGCAGACGGCATATGAATTTGGTTGGGTGACGGGCTATTGATCTTTGAATGTGAATGTCACCGCGTTGTTCCGTCCGCAGGAGAGTTGGCGTTAGTGCAGGTTCACTGAGTGCCACGGAGTTGACAGTGAATGGTGACGGCGAAGGTGGCTGTAGAGAGACGTCTGGCCTGGACAGGGCATCTGCAATGAAGTTCTGCTTGCCCTTTAAGTGAAAGACGTCAAATTGCTATTCGCTTAGACGAGAAAGCTGTCTTTCCACTCTGGCAGGGTACTTGGCGATAGATGTAGTTTCGTTTCGAAGTGCGCTAACTAATGGTGCATGATCTGTGAAAACAACAAATCTGCTAATGCCAATGATGCTGATAAAATGGCGCACTGCGTCGTGAATGGCGAGAAGTTCTCGACCGAAAGTTTCGTACCTCGTTTCTACTGGTTGGAGAGTACGCGAGTAGAAACTGATAGGCTTCCGAACTCCGTCGATCTCTTGTTCCAACGTGGCTCCAATAGCGAATTCAGAAGCATCTGTCGTGAGTAGAAATGGTTTTTCAAAATCTGGATGTGTTAGCATTGTGACATTTTCTAACGAGTTGATGGCGAGTCGAAGTAATTTTTCGTCTTCGTATGTCCAATTAATGATGGAATTCTTGCTAAGTCCTTTTCGGTTCCGCAGGTGCCTGCACAAAGGATAAAGTTGTTTTGAAAGACCCGGAAGGAACTTGCGATAATAGTTTATTACTCCGAGGATTTTCTGCAATTCGCTAACAGTCCTCGATGACTTGATATTCTTGATTGAATTAGACTTTGACGGCAATGGTTGAATACCTCGGTCCGTGACACGATGCCCTAAGAAGTCGACGGATGTAGTTGTAATCTGCGTCTTGTCACAGTTGATCTTGAGTCCGTGGATGAATAAGCGTGAGAGGACATTTCGTAGATGCTTCGCATGAGATCCTAAATCTGGACTGAACACCATGATGTCATCGAGATATGACATACAATAAGCAGAGTCGTCGCGAAATATGTTGTCCATGAACCTTTGAAATGTCTGTGTAGCACACTTAAGTCCAAAAGGCATGTAAAGGTATGCGAAAAGGCCAAATGAAGTGATGACAGCAGTTTTCTCGATATCCTCTGGTGCTACCGGGATGTGATGGTACGCTTGTCTGAGGTCAATCACTGAGAAGAAATTGCTGCCGTTGAGTTTTCCAAGTAAAGTGTTGATATTTGGAATAGGATATGCCTCAGATTTTGTCACTGAATTTAGTTTATGGTAGTCTCCACAGGCTCTGTACGATCCGTTTGATTTAGAGACTAAGTGCAGTGGTGACGCCCATGAACTTTTCGATGGTCTGATGATTCCCTCTTCCAAAAGCCTTGAGAATTCTTCTTGGGCAGCTTTCAGCTTAGCAGGAGCCAGTGGTCGCTTCTTGAGTGCAATAGGTTGTCCTTCTGTGACGATATGGTGCATCGTGTTGGAGACTCGTAGCTCTGACTTGTTAAGATCAAAAAGCGACTTGTATTTTTGAAGAGCTGCTGATATCTCTGCTGAATGATGCACTGGGGTTGGCTGAATGACCTGTAACTCCAAACGCTCGGAGGCAAGTGTCCAAAAACTTTGCTCAAGTCCGGTGGAGGGGTCGATGATCTTTTGATTGGCAAGATCAACAATGAGCCGAAATTTCAGAAGGAAATCAAGGCCTATTATATTATGTGAGATCTTGGCAATGATGAAGTTGTGGGAAATTCACGTCGTAGACCTATGTTGAGTGTGCGGTACCGGCAGCCATAAGTTGGTATGGGTTCGCCTGTAGCTGTTGCGAGAAGAACGCCTAACGACATCTCGGCCATTGAATCACCCTTGAGAACTGAGACTGCCGCACCTGTGTCTACGATGAACTCTTCGCCAGTTTTGAAATCTAGAAGGTGCAGAAGCTCGTTAGGCTGTTTGGCCGGGTCATACAAACAAGTAGGCTGGTGTTTTCGAACGGCGTTGTCCGTTTGGTTTTCTATGTGAAAAATTCGGCGTGAACGAAAAGAGTCGACAGGGATGTCGGATTGCAGTTGGCTTCTTCCCTGTGGCGCCGTTGATGCCGTTGATGTGCAGTAAGTACGGTCTTCTACTTCCTGCGCCAGACGTTTCCCGATACTGATGCACCCATGTACCTGCGGTCTGTTGTCCTTTCCGTCAGCTGTGGAAATTGGCACTCATTTGGAAATTCTTCGGAACGACAAAGACAACTTTGGCAAGCATAAAAAAAACTTCTGGTGGTTATAACACCAGTTCTTTGCGGCATACTTATTAAAGGATTGCGGAGATCTCGATCGCCGCCTACCATTATAATTTGACTTGGAAATGAATTTTGGTCGAGCATTCACTTGATTTAGCTCGGATTTGGTAATGGCCAATCCTTCTAGGACTTTGGCCATGTTCGCCACTGTTCTCTCTAAAGAAGAGAGTCTATCATCTTGCGGGGGTGAAGAAAAGGATGGTGTTTTCACTTTGGGTTCCAAAACCCTATATTATAACTCACATATCTCAGATAAGTCATCTATAGAGAGAGTGTTGGGAAGCTGTCTGGCAAAGCGTTTTAAGGTTTGTGGAAGATTGTTAATAAAAACAACCTTAGCCTCATGGTCAGAAATGTTGGTTTTATACCAACGTTTCCGTAATTCCCTCAATATTTCGATGGGGCCAAGATTTGGCATATCTAACTGCGCATATTTGTTTATAATCTGCTCAGTTTCCGTGGGTCCAAGCAAGGATTCTACCTCGTTTTGTAGGCCCAAAATGGGATTAGGTAGCTTCCTAATAGCCTCAAGCTTAGGATAAATCCGTCGCTGCAATTCAGAAGGTAGTTTAGCAAAAACCTTCGACAGTTTTTGATGACTGTCATAATCAGGAAACGGGGAGAAAGCGGAGTCTACGCGCATAAAGAATAGTTCACTATCTCCATCCCAAACAGGAACATCAATATCTAAAATTGGACCTGACATTCTAACAATCTTACGGGATCTTAAAAGCATAAATTTATAAGCAATATGAAAATGTATAAATATACTTTAACGAAACGCTTACCCACAAACAGCTTCCACAGTTGAATGAGCGCAGAACAAACACGTCACAGTAACTGCTTGAAATTGTCCATTACGGTAGGCAAGACGACCAGAAGGTTCCGTTGGCATTTGTTGCCAATGTATTATTATTTTCAACAGTAGAATGAGCGCAGAACAAACACGTCACAGTAACTGCTTCCAAAAATATTTCCAGATAGGAAAGACGAACAGAGGTTCCGTTGGCCTTTGATGCCAATGTATTATTATTTTCAACAGTAGGATGAGCGCAAAACAAACACGTAACAGTAACTGGATAGGAAAGACGAACAGAGGTTCCGTTGGACTTTGATGCCAATGTGTTATTATTATTATGCCCACAAAAAAAATTCACCACAAATTCACGAATATATGCCCAACAAAATTCCCAGAAAACCACGATCAGTGTAAAGAAAACGCAAATGTTAATCTATTTTATCCCAAACAAATGAAGAAGAAAGTCAATTTATTTATACCAAAAAAATCAGAACAATACTCAATATCCTGGCGCGGTCGCCAATTTTGTAAACGCCCCGGCTTCAATTAAATGCCGTACGACGTTACAAACTCGGTTAAGGTGCTCTGAATAGAGATTAGTTACTGATAGGGGGCCCTTAAGAGGGACTTGGCGACGTCTCGTAAGTTATATATATGTAAGTTGATGTTCTGTTCCTTGGGTGGACTCTGGTTGTGGTTCCTGCTGTTGTTATCACGATGTGGATAACTTCGTTGAAGTTCTGCATTAATTGGCTCGTCTTGCTGGTTGAAGAGCAACACGGTGAGTCACGGATGTTGCCAATTGTTGGTGAAACAAATCAATATCCCGCGTAGGTATTGACAGCCGACAGCACGCACATGTGTAACACGAGGCAGAACGCAGATACGACAACTGACTTGCATGGTAAATTATATATATTCATTGTACCCTTCCTGTGTGCAAAAACAAAAAGAAATTTTATCAGATATAAGAAAATTTTCTTTGTCATGGTCATGAATGCTACGTCTGGAGAACATCGCACGTATGTTCTCCAGACGTAGCATTCAAAGTAATTACTAAATACACAAACAAAAGGGAGCTAGCCACATACGAAGCCTTATGAATAAACAAATTGCAGCCGGATATATGTAATCAGAAGAAGCACGTACAAGCATTGAGCTTGAACTTGATGTGACGCACGCAATTTGATTGGTTTCTATTTTTCACAATCTCTTTGTTCACATATTTCTATCTTGTTTCGCTTTTCAATTTATATATAAAGATATGTTCATGAGTAGATATTTGAGAAGAACATGAGAAATAAAATTTTCTTATATCTGATAAAATTTCGTTTTGTTTTTGCACACAGGAAGGGTTCAATGAATTTTATTAAAGCTCACATTTCAAGAGAATTTATAATATATATATATATATATATATATATATATATATATATATATATGAATTGCCTTTTCTACACTATACAATTCTTAGTTTATACTGACATATGCAAGTAATTAATGGGTCAGGTGTTTATATCAAGACCGCAACCTTGATTATGAGTTTATATGTGTATCCATGTCTGTAAGTTTGATTGCATGTATGTACCTATGTTTATATATATATGATTGAATGTGGGTATATAGATGTATATCTGTATGTATACATGTACGATTGATAATTTATGTATATGGTGCCGAATTATTTTGTAGCGTTTTCAATAAGTGGAATTTAACTTTTAATTTAATCCAGGCTCTTTTTCCCGTTAAAGAAACTTAGGCTGTTTATTTCATTTAATTTAATTTTCTAGACTTAATGTTAATTTGCTTCATGTCCGCAAAACATTAATAACTATATTTTATCAATAACTTGTCAAATCAGCCTTTAATAGACTAAATGAATTGCGCGGGTGTTGTAAACTATTATTTAATTCAAATTTGCGAGCTTCAAGTAAACACCAATCCCATTTTATTTAACCATTCGTCGACCAATAGAGCAAAACTACCATCGGTCACACGTACTGACGCGTTTCAACCTTCCATAACCGTCATCGGATTAGAGCGGCAAACTAACTAGCGAGGATCAAACCGCATTGCATATATTTGGAAAGACAAATTAGATCTACGGCTTTAATCGCTATTAATCTCGCATACATTGTAATTGGCTGCAAATTTCGGCTGCACAATTTCTAAGTAGTCACCAACGTTAACTGTTTGCAGCCTTCGCCATATATATATATATATATATATATATATATATATATATATATATATATATATATATATATATATATAGGTAATCTCAATTAAACAGTCAATGATTGCGCGGTTGGTGGTAACCATTCTTTAAATCAAGTTTGCGAGCTTGAGCTATACACCAATCCAATTGTATTTTACCAATTGCGCATCAAAGCAAAACTACCGCCATTAATGCAGTACAAATAATTTTAATAGCAGTAATAAAGATTTTGAACATTTTCGTCATTAAATTGCAAGATATTAGTATACTTATTTATGGTATGTTAAAATTTGCAATATTCAGTTTGGTTTGATCCTCGCTAGTCAGTTTCCCGTCGTATTCTGATGAGGATCATGGAAGTTCGAAACACGTCGATACATGTGACTATGTTTTTCGACGACTGGTTCCATAAAATTGGATGGGTGTTTACTTCAAGCTCGCAATCTTTATTTAAATGATTGTTACCCCAACCGGCGCAATCAATGATTGTTTAATTATATTACATTAACTGAATAACGGGTTTTATCATTGATAGTTTTGAATTTCGAAACTGGAGCAAAATTTTACTTTATTTTGTAAATCTACCAATTACTGCATATAAAGCTCCTGTGCATACTTAGTTTAAAAACTTATTGCCTTCTATCCGGTGGTGCTTGCAATGTTTGTAAACGAAAAGAAATGTTAAACCAATTCACCAAAACGATATTAATTAATTGACCTTTTGCAGAATAGTTTTACATTTTATTGTAACATTTCCGCGTGTAAAGTAACAAAAGTAAGATTGTTAGATAAAAAAATTTTTTCTTATGTTCTCCTAATTTATCCACAATTAAGTATATTAGTATGTGTTTGAAATGTTACAAGCAGAAAATTGAGACGGAGAAAGGGTGAAATAGGATAAGGACCAATCATTCATATTCATCAGCTCAAATTTCAGTACAGATCTTGTTAATAAGTTTTCTTTTTGCATACACTGGCCTAAAGTTTGTTAACGAACAGTTCTTCCAAATAAATAACTATAAGTCATACAGTGTTTGTTGTCAAAGTTTTTACGTGAAGTAAACTCCATCACTGTTTGAATACACGTTCGCATAGGAGACTGTACTGTCCAATTCTGCAACATTTATTGACCAAATCTATGATGGATATAGGGGCAGTACCGGCTCCTACTGATGAATCGCCAGTAAGAACTAGCTGCAAGTATACATGACATTATTTTATTTCATTCACGCTGACTTTGGTTTATACTTTTAGTGCTAATTCAAATAATTTTTATAGGTATGTAATACCTGATAAAAAATTATAACTCATACCTTTTTCCATGTAGTCAATGTTATATGTGAACATTCAATGAGCAAATGTGAGTTTCCAATTATATTATGTCCAATATACAAGACGTAATCACCATTCGATTTGACACAAATTTTTGAATTACATTGTTGTTTAGTAATAATTATTAATTGTCTTTTTAATCTGTCTACGCAAATTGATTGACAACTTATGTGTGCTTGTTAATAAAAAAACATCCTTCTGTTTATTAAATCCTGCTTTTATGAATAACTGATTTAGGTTAATCTTGTCTACTTTCTTAGAAGGAAAACATTGTTACATTAAATAATATAACTTTTCTAGTATGCTTGTTTAGAATTCCTTTTTTTAACAATTGGAACATTTATTTGCTCGGGATACCAATTTTACATTAAATACTTTTCTGTTTTATTTTGCGTGTTTGTATTCAAATCCAGAATATCCAGTTTGTCCCTTCGCTAAAACTACCGTGAACCATTACTTTTTCTTAAATTGAGATAACAAATTCTGCTTTAACTTACTAACTATCTATACTATGTT
Source organism: Eudiplozoon nipponicum (assembly GCA_029291075.1). Taxonomy (NCBI): domain Eukaryota; kingdom Metazoa; phylum Platyhelminthes; class Monogenea; order Mazocraeidea; family Diplozoidae; genus Eudiplozoon; species Eudiplozoon nipponicum. Next base: position 12,964 of record JAQBSW010001893.1, on the reverse strand, counting down.
GTTTTATGGTCATTTATTTTCTTTAAAATTTTCTATGAAACACGTTTTGAATAACATACCCAGTAAGATTAGACAACCGAATTTTCATGTTCTGACGTGACACGTATTATGGTATGGTTTACATTTGGAGCAGTGTTCACGTCAGAGTCCTACTTTTAAGCGCAAGCAAAACGTTACCAAAATAGCCTCTAATTTGTCAACATTTACTGATATATCTTTAGTGGCGTGCTCTCAAAATGATTTAAAGCATCTTCGCTTGTGCTTGAGAAATCTTTCATATTTTTCCATGTATGGTGGGTTCTTTTCGCGGATTCCATCATTGTTGAACTTTATAGTTTTATCTAGACGAGAGATTGTGTATCCAAACTCACGGGTTAAGATTTGCGCTAACTAATTTATTGCTAATTCATATAAATCGGCTGCTTCCATATAAATTCTCTTGACTTTCATCTGCCGCAAATATAATTTTTATGTTTTGTCAAATTTAAAGTTTGCGACTGAAAATTGTTCTCTTATGATATTCTATCCCTATATTTTATACAACCACAATTTAAACAGCTATAATACGAATAATAATAAATTCTATTTAGATACCCAAGGTATAATTGTCATATTGATCAAGTAATTTCGTCATTTTAGTAAAAATAGAACCGAAGTAAATTAGAAATGTGAACATTTAGTTTATATGAGTGGCTGTTTACGGAACACCAAGTAAACGTTGAAGCGGCTTGAACACATATCTATATTGCAGCTAAGCCAAGCATTTTATTTATAGCTGCATAATGGGCTCTACCAGGAGTTACAGAAACAAAGTCGTTAGCGTCGGCCTCAAATGTAATCCATAAGCAGCATGCATAAGTTTACTTTCACGTTGCTGAAGTCAATTAAGCAACGGTTAGCAACGAAATTATGTTGCAATTTTGTTTACGCCGTAAAAAAGGAATGCCAAATACGGTGAGTATTTGCATACTGATGGTCAACAGATATTGTATTAAATGTGCTGAATAAGGTAAAACTGACAGTGCATTTAAGATACATTGTTAACTTCAAAATAGCAGCCGATTTATGTTAAGAAAAAAGCGTCAAATACGAAAAATAAGATGGAATTATAGCAGTTACATGCAAATGATCGGAATTTTTACAATCTTACTAGTTTGAAAGTTGATGTTCTAGATTTCGCGGTGCCATCATTGTAGTAAACGTATTCACGTTTTCCTTTCGTGGTTGGTCGATTCGTACTCTAAATTCCACAATAATCTGATTGATCCTTAGTTACAAGTACGCGTTCAGTTCTACTTCGTGGCGTCATCACTTCGATACTTCCACACTATGCGTATTAACCACAAGAAATGCAGTTGGGTCTAACCTTGATTGCTTAACATTTTTTGGTACTCCAATTTCTGTACCATTTTCAGAAATCTAATAACGCACAGTACTTTGAGCACAATACCAGATTTTAGCTAATGTAATATTTTCCTTCGAGACAAGTCTATTAATATTTTAATTAAGATTTTCCAGTGTTGCAAGGTTTTTTGAGAATATTTAAAATATAGATTCGCCCTCACCTTGCAAATTTTGTGAATCTAAAGGATTTTTATGCTGTTGAGAAATTTATTATTCTAATGGTTATTTATTGCATATAATAATTTAACACTAATTAATCTATTACGCAATCTATATAGTACAAAGATAGATCAATCATAGGTAAATACATAGTACATAGATAGGCCCTCTTTAAAAAGCCTATCTAGTGTTAGATCGCGATATTCACAACTACTCTACAGTATGTGGTTTTAAATATTTGCCGCCAGTTAAATAATTTAAAAAATAATTGATTGCGCGGTTGGGTGGTAACAATTATTTAAATCACGTTTTTGAGCTTGAAATAAACACCACTCTAATTGTATTTAACCAGTCGTCGAACAACATAACAAAGCTACCCCAAGTCGCAACGCAGTGACGCGTTTCGACCTTCTATGATCATCATCAGAGTGCAACGACAAACTGACTAGCGAGGATCAAACCTCATTGAATATATATGAAAAAAAATAGATATATAAATAATTTTAATCTGATTCCTTCCTGTTCGCGAACTGATGAAATGTTATGATAGTAATGATTCATCCGATTTTGCATAAATCTCCCTCATAGCTTAACAATCAAAATTTCAGCTCGCTCAATGAACCGGGAATTTTGTATGGCAGGTACCATTGTTTATGCTGTAGGTATTTGAAATATTTGTGTTGAATGTATTACATGCTTTTTAACTCTGTTCTTGACCATTGTATTCACTGAGTATTATTACCTGGCTATATTCTTGATCTTTAAACTGAAATTAGCTGAAATATTGTCTCTGAACGAATTATTTGTTACCGTATTTTTGCCGCTGATAAATCGTAATCCAAACTTTTAATATTTATTTGTTAATAATTTTGACTCTATCAGCCTCTTTTATATTTTAAGTTAAATTTCGACATATTTAACATATTGCTTAATGGTTTAGATCAGAATATATACTGTTATTTTATTTTGTTATTTCAATCATGATTCATTTTGTCACCATATCAATTCATCAAAAGTATAAAACATTATTGTATCTGTTTGAATACTGTCTACCAATATTAGACAAGAGGTAGCGAGAACTTACCGTTAGGACAATATTTTAGATGAATTTTAATAGATTGGTGCTCTATTTATCTAATTTCTACAATTTGTTAAATTACTATCTTTTTATTATTCAATTGAATGCTAGTTGTTATTTTCCACTAAACGTTTAGGTAAGGCGTGGCTTTAACATGCTCGGAATATAAAAATTTATAAAGTGATATTTTTTGCTTTGGTTGCACGTTAATCTGAAAAAACTCGGTCTTCCTCACGTTATTTTATTAACGAATGGCTCATTTCCGCTCGCGAATTTTAAAAAAGATAAATTACGGTTATCTGACTGCACATTAAAACGTTTCTAGACGTCTTTGTGAATCTCATAGTTATAAATAGTCAAATTCAGCCATAATGAATGTTGGAATGAAATGAAAGTAACTGAAATTTCTTTTTTTGAAAATTTTGAATGAGATCATGCCGAAAGTACATTATATCAATTATGTTTATTTTCATTTTTAATTTATTGTAATTAAGATAATTCACTAATATTTCTGCATCACGTAATGGATAGCAAACAAATCTAATAAATACTAATAACTTATAGTATGACGATATATATAACTATTTTAGAAGTCTCCAATTATAAATAATCTATAAATGTAATTATGCTCAATCTATTATTCTTTGTTTATATGAGATAGGGGTTTTCAATTCGTTGTGAAAACTGAACTCTCTCTCTATATGTTAAAGTAGTCAATATAGTAAGGTTGTTATTATTCTCCATGCTCTTATATTATATTTAAAAAGTGAAATGCGAGTGTACGTAATGCCTTTTTAGAAATAATAGTTTTATTTATAGATATATGTGCTAATAACATTAAAGATATTTCATTTTTGTATGCTCTTCAGTTTTTGAAATAGCATGAGTTTTTATTCGCTAACTGTGTGGAGCGTGAAAATGATTTCATATATTCCGCATAAAATTTGGCGTTAACTCACGAATAACTGCTATGAATAATGATATATTTATAAAATTTCCAGTTAGCAAAATTGAGATAAACACCAAAGCTATTTAAATAACAAATCGCTCTTCATAATGTACTAAGTTGAGCTGCACGTGCTGACGTATTTCAAACTTCCATGGTTGTCATCACACTACGATGGCAAATAGATTAACGAAGGTCATACTGCAATTCATATGTAAATTAAGTAAAATCAGATATGCAACTCTCACCTCTATTAATTTCGTAGACATTGTGCTTGGCTGAAAATTTCGATTTCGTAATTACTATTATTTAACTCAAGATTGCTATATTGAAATAAACACCTGAAATATACTGGATGAATTGACATTTCTTCATTATACAATGCTTGGTTTATACTGACGAATATACGTGTTTTTATCAAGATTGAATCTTTGATTAAAGTAATTGTAAACACCGCCCGCGCAATTCAGGGTCATCTAATGATATAAAACGTTCGGAATAACTATGCAGTCACGAATGTAACTTTTTCACAGCTTTCGCCAAACATGTCCAGTTGAATCTATCCACTCGACCAACAAAGCAAGACTTCTGTCAATTATGTGTACCGACAAACTATAAAATTACAAGATGATCAACAGAGCACGCAAGCAAATTGACTAACGCGGATCCTAAGAGTTCGGAAAGCGTGAATACGTATGACTAACGGTAACTTTGCTATGCTTTGCGACTGGTTACATAGAATGGGATTGTGGGTTATCTCAAATTTTTTAAACGGATAATTAACCCCACACGCGAAGTAGAAGAATTTCCTTATATATAACCCAGGTTTGTGTGGCAAATACTAATAAATGTTATTTTCATGACTGCATTGAATCTGTGCAGCTGAAAATACTATTAAAAGTTATGCGAGAATATTCGAGGTGAAAATACGGCACGCCACCCTACTAGTATCGCATGAATTGTATTTGGCTAGAAATTTTGAACACAAATTTATTTTCCGCCACAAAGAGAACATATTATCAGTTGTCGAGTTACATAAATAAATTAAACGATTAAAACACCATCCGTTACGCTAATATTGTTTACTGATAAAAATTGATTTCAAGCATTGTTATCACCAAAAAACTTCTTAAACGACGCCAAATTCGTCTGGATAACATCTTTCATTCACTCCGATCGATTCCGTTTATCTTTTCGTACTCATTTTTATTTATATATAATTGCCATTGATATTATTTTCTTGATTAATTCTCTAATAATTTAAGCAAACACCAATCCCATTGTATTCAAACATTCAGCGAACAACTTAGCAGAATTAGTGTAGTTTGATATGTTTTCGACGACTGGTTAAATACAATGGGATTGGTTTTTACTTCAAGCTCGCAAACTTGATTAAAATAATTGTTAACACCACCCACGCAATCAATGATTGTTTAACTGTATATATATATATATATATATATATATATATATATATACATATACATGGCGAAACATGTAAAAAATAATATTTGTGACTGCATATAAATTGTGCAATCAAGTACAATGTATGCGAGACTATTAGAGGTGGTGCCTGCATATCATATTTTGCTTTTCATATATATATAAGTTGCGGTTTGCTCTTCGCTAGTCAGTTTGCTGTCGTGCTCTGATGATGATAATGGTACGTCGAAACGCGTCAGTACGTATGATTGACATTAGTTTTACTATGTTGTTCGACGTCTGGCAAAATAGACTGGAATTGGTGTTTACTTCAAGCTAGCAAATTGGATTTGAATAATTATTACCACCACCCGCGCAATCATTGACTGTTTAATTGTATTGCCTATATATATGTGGCAATAGATGCATCATTTTAATTTTTGTGAGCGCATAGAAATTGTGCAGCCGAAATTTTAAGTCAAGTACAATATATGCGAGACTACTAGATGTAAGAGCCACATATCAAATTTTGCTTTCCGTATATATGCAATATAGTTTTATCCTCGCTAGTCAGTTGATGTTCGACGACTGGTTAAATACAATGGAAGTGTTGTTTAATACAATTAAACGAACATTGGTTGCGCGGGTGGTGATAACAATTATTATAATCAAGGTTGCGGTCTTGATATAAACACCTGACCCATTAATTACTTACATATGTCAGTTTAAACTAAGAATTGTATAGTGTAGAAAAGGCAATTCATCCAGTAGACCGGTTTCGTCCTTATTGGGAACTCATCATGTACTGGCCAGAATTTGCCGCGGACAGGATTCGAACCTGGGCACGTCTGCTTCGGAATCTGATGCTCTAACCACTGAGCCATCCTGCCATCCATTGTAAAGTGTGGTGTCTGTTCAGTAATGACAGATTGGGGATGGTTAGTTGGAACTTTGGGTCTAAATAGATGCCATATGAGCTCCACCTAAAGGAAAAATAGACTAACCAAGTTACATTAGTTAGTATATAACTGAAAATTGTGTTCAGTGTAGTGTGCGGCAGGATGGCTCAGTGGTTAGAGCACCAGATTCCGAAGCAGACGTGCCCAGGTTCGAATCCTGTCCGCGGCAAATTCTGGCCAGTACATGATGAGTTCCCAATAAGGACGAAACCGGTCTACTGGATGAATTGCCTTTTCTACACTATATAATTCTTAGTTTATACTGACATATGTAAGTAATTAATGGGTCAGGTGTTTACATCAAGACCGCAACCTTGATTATAATAATTGTTTAATACAAGCCTGCAAACTTCATTTGAATAATATACATACGTTTCAATAATTATATGTAATGCTTAAATTTAACTTTGATTTCTATGCAATTTAACATAAAATTTAAACACTTGTTTTAAAAAACGCAGATGAGTTAAGAATTAACTTGACTGTAATATTTTATTTTATTAATTATTGTTTCTACCGAAATCAATATAAATATATATATATATATATATATATATATATATATAAATATTATTTACAGAATACATATTCATTTAGTTTACAAATTATTTTTGGTAATGTACTATTTTTGTTTATATAAGGCAATTTAAATTAACGAACAAATATTACGAATAATTTTATTTAAATATTGGTTTTTTTAAAATTCTAACAATTTTAAAATAAATATATCATTTTATGGCTTTGTATTATCACTTTATAGATAGGTTCAATAGGCTTAACATACGATGAAGTAGAACAAATACCAGAAATAACTCAGCGTATTTAAATTGGAGAATTATTAAAATCAGCATAGTTATTTGTAATAGATTTTTCTCATAAGAAATTTATGTTTATACGTGTTCTATAAAAAAACAGAAAACAATTTTATTTCAATATTAAAATGATCACTTCTGGTGAAGCATAAGAGTGAATTCGTCATTTTTCTATCAAATGCGCATGTTTCTAAAATTTGGGTAGATTGTTTAAATTCATGTTTATGATTTTCAAAATAACGTGTGTTTGTGAATGGCATGCCAAAGAAATTGCTATATTCGCGCAGACCTTGCAATAAATAGAAAGTATATTAACTAGGATAAAAACAACCTTTCGAAGGACAACAGCAAAAAATAATTGGTCCAAATGTTTCAGCACTTTTTCATTCGCATTTCTTATTTAACTGAAATGAATAATATACAAAAGCTATTATTCTCATACAGAAATATTTTAATAGAAACATATGGTCTCAGTATGCGCATCAGGTTTTTATATCACATTCTTTGTTCGAAAATAAATTTGTCAATTGCCTGACAATTTCGAATGCAATTAAATTCCTTGTGATCCTAATAAAGTGTTGTCCATTTGAGGTATTAACTTTTTATGGAACTGATGTCCGAATTTTCAGCTGTTCAACAGATATATTGAATTTGAGGCAATTGATTTAAAGTACGTTCAATTTTACATGCATAAAAACTGCATCAAGTAATCTAGCAACTTTAAATATGTGACTGAAGCCCGTATTTCGGCGCTTTAATATATCTCTACTTTACGTTACTAGTTTGAAATTGTTTTCTATTTTGCAAACGGGAAGAGTGTTTTTTGCAATCAATTGCTTATAAAATGTATGTGGACATTGGAACTTTTGTCAAAAGTGAAATTTATTAGGGATAAATAAACGAATTCTAATATATTTGAATTCATTCATTATATGCATGTTACAAATTCATGTTGGCAAAATTTATTCATGTGATTATTGATTGAATTCTACTTTTAAATTTTATCATGACAAAATTAGAATTTTGACATTTCTTTATGGAAAATCACACTAGATTCGACTATGTTTGTATATGCATGGATGAAATATTTATCATATCCCAATAGAGTAGCTAATTAGGTTATCACCGAATGTGTAGGTGATGATAATGTTTGCTTTACATAATTTTAAGCAGATCATACCTACACAAATATATTTCACCACTCCTAAAACATTACCAATTTCGCCTGAGTTCACGTACTAAGGCATTAGATATATTGTAGTCCTTGTCATTTTAAAGTTTTTTGCTTGTAAAGGCTTACAAAGTGTTTAATCTTCATTCTCATCAAAGACATTAAAATTAGATTATTGTCTGGGAAAGCACAATTTCTGCTTTTAACAAAATTCAATGTAAATTTCGGTTCATTCGTCAGTCAGTTTATAATAATAAATTAAACGCATTTCCGCATATAAATTTAAAAAAAATATATTCGTTTCGTAAATTTATCAAAACAAGTTATTATTAACAGAGTGAAATCGCGCTAATTCGTAGAATTATCACAGAAAATTCACATTAAGGCGCAAATTCGAAAAACAGTTTATATTAGCGATAGGTATTTTCATTCTCTGTGAGCATTTGTATAGGAATTGTCTGAAAAACGACAAAACAATGGTTTAAGCCACATATAAAATCCTGACTTGTTATTGTGGGTTTTACCATAAAAGTCATATGACAGTCTAGTAAATATATTGGATTTTAAATCACATGTTATTGATAAAAAATATACACATTTGGCTGAATTGTAGAACACAATATCTGCCACATATAATAAGCATTAATGTGGCATTCACAGGTATCCATTTACTTAGTAAAACAAATTAAATAAACACAATTTTTTTTAAATTAGTGAAATTCTTGTATGTTTCTTTAGTTCATTATTATTTAATCGTATACTTATTGGTCTTCTAGTATTAGAGCACTTTACATTTTTACTGGCGAACCTAATAATAGGCGAAATGGTCAGGTAATTCTCTCAAATTCCGCAAATCTAGGTGTTTGAGTAAAGCTAAAGTAGGAAATCTCTCAGAAGAGTGCATATGTGATAAAAAAATGATGACGCCTAATAAAGAAGAAAACTTATAACTTTTATTTTTATCATTTCCATATGTATATTAATAAAAGCGATGTTTTGGAATGGGACACGAATGAAATCTGCGACAAAACGGACTTATTCAACTTTGATTTATTCTGTAAATAGAATAACCAATAATAAGCATTTACACATATAATTTTTATCATATGATTTAATCCTAAAGTATCAACTGATTTTTTTCAAAATTATTTCTTTCATTTTTTGTAGCGGATCAACCGATGAGTTGTGTAGAATGCAATTCAGATAAAGATAGCCTATGCAGCGATCCATTTAATTCAACTGCCGTGGCGGCTGGTATTATAAAAACAGAAATGTGTCCGGGGTTCTGTGTAAAATGGATCAGGAAACCATTAAATAGACCAGGTGATATTTTTTTATTAATATAATCTATTGGCTGCATAATTTAAGAGGCTAAAGAAATATAATGTTTATTGAATATATTGTTACAGTTAAATGGGTTATGTGTGCGAGTTCACAACTTGTATGAATATCTATATTTCTATTTTAATGAATCGTCAACAATTATTTGTGATAAATGTATATATTTAAAAAAACTATTTGATACTTTAATGAAACCCAACATGGTAAACTGGATATTTCGAATATTTCGTAAAGCTAAACTGTTGTGAGTAGTAAATGATTCATCCGATTCCCTATGCTTGAGTCTGGTTCGGCATCAGGCATACTAATGGTTTGATGAACGTAAAACCAAATTAATTGGCCTAAAATGCTTATTTCAGCTTTGTGATAGTGAGCCAAAACCGTATATATTTTAGTAGAAAATCGTGGTTGCAATGAAAAACTAATGTATTGTGAGCTAAAATGAGTAAAACATGCTATAATTATAAAATTTACTTACGTGTATGTTTAAAGAAAGCCAATACAATCAAATTCACATAATTAATTGATTCCATAATATCGTAGAACGTTTTCAACATTTCATTAATATACCTCATTAATATACAAATTAATATTTAAAATTTTGATGTTTAAATGTTTACCAGTAGCTAACAAAATATAATACATGAAAAATTGTTAATGAATTTTGGGATAGTTTAATCAAATTTTTCCATTTACTTACATGGTATAACGGTTATTGATTTAAAAAATAAATAATAAATAAAAGGATTTTAAAATATATTCCAAATTGACTTAGCATGGTAAATATTCGGCATATCCGTACTTTAACGCCGTACACAAGTTCAAACCGTTAATAAGGAGTGTACTATTATAAAATTTTTATCATAAAATTAATAAAGTTTGCAAATAATTCGAATGTTTTCGTTGTTTATTATTTGCATTATATTATAGAAAATTTTTCTTAATCAATCATCTATGTGAATTCGTTTTCGAAAGCGTTTACGCACTTTTGACTTCATTCAAGTGAAACCACCTTCTAGTGAGAGAAAATTTTCTGCAAACTGTTATTATTAAAGGACAAATTTATTAGATGCTTCAAATGAGACTGTTGCTTAAAAGTATAATTTTTCATAGGTGGCAATTCAATGAATTAGAATTAAGAAAATCATTTAGTTTATCACACTAATTTTAACATTGAATATTCTCCAATGCAATTTTCTTTATTTATGTTATTTTATTCATTAAATCCGGAACTAAATTATACATGTTTTTTTTAATTAAAATATTTCATAATGACTAATAATTTGTTTAAAATATAATTCAAATTTGAATAAACGTAGGTTGATCAGATTTTCGTTCTCTATAGAAATAAGGAATATAGCGAACTCTGCTTCATTTTACTAACGTCGGAATGTCCGTTTCACAAAGCAGTGCGTACTCGTAGCAGATACACCTAATGGATAGGAAAATTTCAGAAAACCTTCTTTTCTAATGTTGATATCAATCTGGTTAAAATGGAGTAACATTCCAAACTTTCGGTACAGCTCTCGAAATTCATTCTGCGGGTGAAGAAAAATTACGTAAAGAATGAAGTAAAATTGCATAACTGTTTATAAAGAATGATCCTCTTCACCAATAAGAAAACATTTTTGCTATATTCATTGTATTGTCTGTCGCCATTCATTTCCACTGCAATTGCTTACAAAATTTTAAATGTTTTTTTTAATTAAAAATTTCATAATAGATAATAACTTTTTTTAAATATGCTTCAAATGTGAGTAAACGTAGTTTAATCAGAATTGCTTTCCCTATAAAAACTGAAAACGTAGCGAATTCTCCTACATGTTTTCCGCATTGATATGCATGCGTTACAAAGCAGTGCGTAGTCGTAATGGATAGACCTTAATTGATGGGATAATTTCGGCAAAACTTCTTTTTCCTGATTGATATCAATCTGGTTAAAATGGTGTAAAAAGCCTAACGACCGTTAAATTTCTTGAAATTCATTCTGCGTTCGAAGCAAGTTTATGTGAAAAAATATAAAGTGAAATTGCATAAAACTTGTATCTAGCGTGATCCGCTTCAACAACAATAAAACCATTTATATTATTAATCGAAAATTGATTGCGCGGGCGGTGATAACAATAACTATATTAAAGTTGCGATCTTGATAATAGAAATAGTATAATACAACGCTTTTTATTATATTCTTTGTATTATCTGTCGCCTTGCATGACCATGGCAATTGCTAACCTAAAGCAACGGAGATGTTAAGTCCATAGATACAAACGCACACTATGCTTGTATGGTTGTTCGTCTTAAGCGTACAGCCCAAACACAGGTGATTTCGCCGTCGGGTGTAAGGCGGTCAAAATGTCGACTGATTAACTTATATACTGCTGTTGCATGACACAACTCGAGGTTAGGTATACCGCTTTACATAAAAAATACTGGCAAACGGATCTAATCTCTATTTAAAATACTCATTTAAAAAAACATTTTCTAACATAGGTTGCACAAAAATATAGCTGTTGTTATTAATAAACAGTTCGTTTATGAATATCGGCAATAATTCACCTGCTAAGGTAATCTTCTTTTTCTGCATAGTGTAATTAAATATTTAAAACTTATCAACGAACTGAAATCGAATGAGCCGCTAAAACCAAAATATTTTCATTCAAGAATATGCAAATAACCAAAATGTCACAAGAAATGGCTGTCTACAAATTCAGTGAACGCAAGAATATCGTTCAATTTTAAATGTTTAAACGTTAATAGGCAAAGCGTCCAATTGATCTTTGAAATAACGATAAACCTAAAGGTAATATAATAATTTACTTAATTTAATGAGACTATTAAGAATTTTTAAAAAATTTTTATTAAATTTGATTGCGCTAATGTAGTTATAAAGCTCGTTAATCTCCTGTTAAAAAATTAGTGAATTAAAAGGACATTTTTTTCAACCATACACACACTAACTGACTTGCTTTGAACCTTGTTTAAAATAATCCAAGAATTCCAGAATCATAATTAACAGAAATCTAACCGCTATGTATGTACAATACCTTTAAAGCAGCAATGGAGCTATTAACTCTATTAGACTCATAAATAATATTTGATTGGATATTCGGCCGCACGATTCACATGCAGTTACGATTAAATTACTTTTCAATAAGTGATTTATTCCTTTCAGTACATGTATTACATATAAACCGATAAAATCCAATTTCATACCATAAATATATAACTGTGAGTTACATTCCCATGTGCCATGTTTTATGTTCTATATTGACATAAAAAATTGCAAGTTTGGCTTTTTGTTAGAAAGCGATACTGAATAAGTTCCATCCGAAGGTAAAGCTTTTAAAAAAATAAATGACCTATTATTATTATTATTATTATTATTATTTAAATCAAGATGGCGATCTTAATATGAACAACCGTCTCATTATGTGCATACGTTTGTCATTATAAACTAAGCGTTGTAGGATTGAGAAAAGGCAATTTTACATTTAACTATGATTACATTATACTGACATAAGTATGTACATAACGGGCCAAGTGTTCATATTATGATCGCAACCTTGTTTCAAATAATTTTTATTGCCGCCCGCGCAACTAATATTCGTTTAATTATATAAAATACCATATGTAGAAATAAAAGTTTCGAAAATAAATTACCTTTGCAATCCT